>PVKZ01003140.1:0-155318 GCA_004027375.1 Macroglossus sobrinus
TGGCCGTGCTCAGACGCGCCCTGGTGGCCGGCTTCCTGCCGGGGTTCTCCCCTGTGCCTCCTCCCACTGTCTCTTCTTTTAGAAACCGCAGACTCTGCTCCTGTCCCCAGGATCTGGTTTCGACTCCCCATCTCACGGAGCTAATGACTTGTTCGATTCTGCTCCTTCTTACATAATAGCTAACGTCTGTTGTCTGTTTTACCTGCCTCTCCAGCATCTTTTCTCTCGTAAGCTGTAAGTTGAACTTAACTCTCCACCTTCCTTCCATCCCATCATCCTGTCCTCTCAGCCACCCCTCAGGGAGAGCCCTCCCCCACCCCTCTGGGGGTGGCAGTGGGCAGGAGCCAGAGGGGGATAGAGACCAGAGGAAGCAGGTGACTGGAGGCTGACGCTTCCCCAGACTTCCCAGGCACGCAGGAGGCTGCCTGGAGCGGATCAGGAGACTTGTGTCCCTGCCACAGCCCCACGCAGGGAGCAGGCTCTTGCATGTCAGCCGGGCGTGAAGGCGAGGCTGCTGTAGGAGGCAGCTGGCTGGCTCTGAGCGGACCCTAGAGGGAACTTCTGCCTGGAAAAGCTCACCAGAGCTGGTGCAGGACCCGGCCCTGGCTCCGGTGTTGAGAAACCCGTGGGGTCTCTGGATCACACAGAACAGACAGTTAGATCACGCCTCGCTGCACGCACTGCCTTCGTGGCCACTTCAGAAGTCCCCCTGTACCTGATCACATCTTCCTGTGCTCTGGGTTAGGGAGGCTTGTGTGTGTCCGCCCTAGTTCCTGACCCTGAGTTCTCGCACACCCTGCCACCCTTCCCTGAGGGGATCCAGGCAGCCACGCCCACACACCCACACCCGCTGCCAGCCTTTGAGGATGAAATAGAACTTCTGGCACACGTGCCCTGCAGACAGCAAGGTTTTTTTTCACTCCGTTTTTGTTCTTCTTTCCAAGATACTGAGGAAACGATTGCAAAGGGAAAATGGGAGAAATAAATTAATAGTCAACTTTTTATGGTATATTGACAATGAAATAAATTGTAAATTTGACAAGGATAAAATGAAGACAGAACTAAATATTACATCTTTGCTCTCAAACTCTGAGTGGGCTTTTCGAGCTCCTGGCCGGGTCCTTTTGGAGGAGACAGGCCCCCTTCCTTCTTTAAGTGTGAGCCTGGACTCCAGTGGGAGGAAAGAGATTTATCACACCTCGTTGAGGGTTGGGGGGTGTCACTGGGTGCACTAAGGAGGGCTGGTGTCACCAATGAACTTCTTCAGCTCAGGGAGTCATTTGAATTTTAAAGCTAGAAGAAACGTGAGGGAACATGGAGCAGGTTCCCCCACGTTTAGCTCATAGTCCCCCCTGCTTTTTAATCCCTGCCCAGATCTGAAAAATAAATGCAAACCAAGAAACCCTCCTGCCTGCCTTTACTGCTGCTCGACGTTACAAAATCAATACGATGTCAAAAATAAAATAAAATAAAATAAAGGGATAAGGTGTTGCTTTATTTTAAACGGCCAATGTCTTGCCCTCCTCCTGCTCCCTAGGGGGCTGACTGCCAACTTGAGGTGTCCTTAAAAATAACAGACCCAGCCCATTCCTCGTCTTATACCAGAGACTGCCAAGGACCCTACCCGAGTCTCCGCAGTCCCAGGCCTGCGTTCCTTCCACCTGCTCGCGAGCACCGGTTCCCAAGCAACCAAGCCCTTGGAGCAGGGAGGCGGGGCGTTAGCAGGTTAGGTGATGTGAGAGGTGCAGGGAGAGGGCACGAGTGGCCGCGTGATAAAGTGCGGTGATTAGAGGTTTTCTGGCCCTTGATGGAGCTGGCTCGCCAGGCTCTCGGAGCTGGAGCTGTGTCCCATTCTGCATCATTCCTCTGTACCCCCATGCCCCATCCTCACCCCAGGGCCTTGCGAGCTCAGCTGCCTGGGAACATCGAGACCGATCCAGGAAACCGTCATTAACAGATAATGCGTAGCCACGTTGTAGTGTTTTGTCTTCAAAACAAGTGTTCTCTATGGAAAGGGACAGTTTTCCACAGTATCTCCCCTATTTCTCTCTATATTTTGCTTACTATTTCAGGGGGGCTAAGTCTAAGTGTCATGGTTGCTCAAAAGAGAGATTTAAGCCTCTCTAGGGCTGTAATAAGTTGTGAACTCTTATACAATGCAAACTCAAGTTAAAACAAGTATGTCTCAGCTACATAAAAATGTGCACACAAGTACACACTCTCATACTGTTATTTTATCAATTCTAACACAGCATTGGTTTTAAATGTTATGTTCCCCCTAAGAAACAAAAATGCTGTCAACCAAAGACATCACTGATTGTAACACATGTCCCAGTTTCAGAGTTTGTGGGGGAAAATAAATGTGCATCTTAGAATCACTGGAAGATGGGATATAAGTAGGATGGAAGATACACAGCAAAATATGAGTAGTGCTCCCCCTGGGTGCTCAAGTTGATTTACATGATTATCTTCTTGGCCCTTTTCTATCTTTTCCAAATTTTCCATGATGATAATTATCATTTTTTTAAATATTTATTTTATAATTTTTTTTTTTAAGGCAAGGCAACTCTTGGTTGACCTCACAGATTGCAAGGACCTTGTCAGCTTACAATCCCTTATTTTTTTTAATTTTTTTACGCCTACAGCACCTGGTCTTCCTAGGTGGTCTCCCATCCAAGTACTAATCAGGCCTGACCCTGCTTAGCTTCTGAGATCAGACAGGATCCGGCTTGTTCAGGGTGTCATGGCCTTGGACGATTATTATCATTTTTGATCTTCGTAAAACAAAGCCGCCTGACAGTGGGGTTATGTCGCCTTCATTTACACATCTTTAGACCTGAGAGAGCCTTGGAAAGGAATGGTCTTATGTTCTTGCAAGTTTTTAATTGACAGGCAGGCTTCCAACTTGAAGGTCATTGAGCAGACTGTCCCCTGGGACTGCTGTCTCCATTTGGTTTTTATCTGTTAGACCAATAAAAGCTTTTTCAGTCTTGCTCCCAGAACTCTGTTTTCCTGGAACAAAACCACCTTTTCAGGCCAAGGTGCGCACCGGGGTGTGCTGGGCGTGGTGTAGCACCCCCTTCCTGTAGGTGCAGTTACAGCCTCTCTTTTGTCCTGTTGACGCAGGGGCATGGGTGGCTTCTGTTTCTGGGCAGACAGGTGGCCCTGTCCTTAGGAGAGGTTAGCCTCTGTCATCTGCATTCTTTGGAACGCGGTGGGGACATTTCATTCAGAACCTGCAGTCGGCATCCATCGGAAGTTAGTGGAATCAGAACAGCTCTGCTGCTGAAAAGGTGGGTTAGCTGGGTCGAAAGGAAGAAGAAAAAGGCTGGTAAGTGTGGCCCGAGTTAGTGTATGGATATGAGACACAGAAGAGCTTGTCCAAACTGGCTGCCACTGCCGCTTCCGGTTACCCCTCCCCGCCTCCCGCAGCAGGCACGTGGGCCACCCCAGCAATCGTACCCAGAAGGCACTTCCTCCTTTCCAGCGTTTGGAAGCTACCTGATGGCACTAGGTCTGCATCTCTTTCGCGTGGCTCCACGGTGCACACTTGGTGCACGCGCGGGCTGGTCGGAGCCTCTTCTCCGTTCGCCCCTGCAGCCCCGCGAACCCACGCCTCGTTGGCCAGTCACGTACGTCATCAGCAGGGCGCCTTGCTCAGAACTGACTATTTCCCTTCTGGGTTAACAGCACCTTTACGAACTGAGGATCCTGGGTATCCCAGCTGTATTTGTAAATCCGTGCCATGACAAATGGATTTTGCTAGACATACATAAAACATTTCAGAAGAGAGATTAAAGTAGGGGGTATCATAGGGAGGGTAAACATCTTGCCGAATGAGATTTTTAATGTCGAAATCTTTGTACGTAGCTTTATGCCAGAATCCAAGCAGAAGAATGAGACTAGGATGAGAGAGAAATTTTATTCTTCCAGAATATTCCAGAGAGGACATCGAGATTTTTAAAAACATCTTACAGCCTTCCGAATTGATTTTTCTTTATTAGCACTCCAACATATACTGTGTCTTTGGAGTGAAACCTTGGCAACGACAACAAAAAAAGTTTAAGAAAAAAAAACATACAAATTGGAATTCAAAAATAATTGCTAATCAGATCACACTGATTCAGAATTGGGCTAAGTGTTAAGCTTTTAGAAAATGACCGTTTTAATTAAATTTTGTCTCTTCCGTTTTATCTCAAATCTATGCTGGCTCTCAAGATTCTCCCCACCCCACTCTGCCCTTCTTAGTAGCTAATAAATCCACTTGTTCCAAAAGGTGATTTCTCAGTCTGCCTAACTTTTTTTTAACCCAGATCTCCAAAAATGTATCATGTTTTTAAAACCACTTCTAGAATTCTCACTTATGCTTCCATTGTACTTTGTTCTTGATGCTTTAGCTCCTGAACTGTCTTCTCTTGGGAAGTATGGATTTATTCCCGGCATTATTTCTGCTGCTTTGAAGAAAGAGATTAGCCATGTTATATCTAATCCTCTTATTATCCTCAGCTTTTTAAATCTTTCTCTTTCTCATCCCTGATCATATTTTGTATTACGAAAGCCTTTTGCATTGGATGTTTGCTTCAGCCCATGTCCTGTTATTTCGTATCCTTAAACATTGGCTCATATCCAGACTCATTAACATACAGTTCTGTTTCAGCTTCTTAAAGGCTCTTCATTCAGATGGTGTACCTGTCCTAGGGAGATGATTATAAGGCCTTTTTGTAAACCACAGTGCTTCTCTATAAGCTAAATAATAACTACAGGGAAGCGTTACAATTTGACTTCAGATGAGTATTAAATGCAGGAGTTATTTCTAAAGATTGAATGAGAAGCCCATTTACATGGTTAATTTCTAGGTTTGTATATTGGAAGACCTTGTGTTTTATTTACTTTATATAAAGAGACCAGAAAACTAAGCACGTTGGTCCCAGAACAATCAGAAGATATGGATAATTTATTATTTGGGGTTTGCTGTAGACTTGGTCGAGTGAGCTGGGTTTTTTTATTTATTAAATGAGGGGAGTTGTATAAATTATTGGTTTGCAAACCAAGCCTTTGGAGTCGGTGGAGAGAGCTTAGAAGAGAGAACAGGGCACCTGGACTAGCTCCGTTTTCAACTCTTACTTTACGTATTGGATTCCCTTAGATTCTATTTAAGAAAGGATTTCATAGCTCTTTTAAAAAAAAAATAGCCTCAAACATGCTATTTCCCCAGGTTTTTGGATTCTGGAAACCAGGAAGATTTCTATACATTGAGGTTGGTTGGCCTGGGTGGGCAAGGGACTGTCACTGCCAATTATCACCAAATGCAAAGAACATGAAATGAGATGTAAACCATCTACCATCACTGGGATCACAACGCCAAAAGAAGGAAGGGTATCATCTCAGCACAAACAAACAGATAGAAACGGCTCCTTTGATGGAACAACTGTGGCACTGTAAACACTCCCCACGATCTCCTCGTTTCGGTGGAGACTTGGGGCCAGCCCGGGGATGAGGCCGTCCAGAGCCACTGGGCGGGTGTCCTCTAAAGCCTTGTTCATCCAAAATCAGCCATGAATCATGTTCATTTTACAGCGGAGACTGAAAAAGGCTTGCTGGGTTGTTCTCAAGGTGTTGATTTTATTTGGTTTATTTTAAAATTTCCTTTGGTTTTTAAAAATATTCATAAATTTGATAAGGTTTTAAACAGGAGGGTTTTTTTTTCCCCTTCTGTAATTAGCATATCAAAGCATTCACATTTCAGTCTATTTAAATCTTTTGTCCTCAACAAGATATGAATATTTTAAGGAAAGCACCTCCACTAGAAGTATTCCAGCTTTGACAGTTCAATCTAGAGAAAAATGCGGTGAAAGTTTTTTAGACTCTTATAAACTGCGGCTCAGTAATTCAGGGGATGGGAGGGTGTCAAGTGCTGTCAGAATTGGGCCCTGTCCACAAGGAATTTTCTGTGGCAGGAAAGAATAGAATGGGAGGTAGAACTAACCTTCAAATCATTTAATATGGATTTTATGTGAAAGAAATCAAATACCATGAGACCACATGTAGATTTGCTTGGAAGTTAAATGAGATCTCATTGCTTATTTATTGGAAAAGAAAAACTGTAAGTTATTTTCAGAGTTTATAAAACACTAGTTATGTGCTTGTTGGCATGAAAGCTTTTTTAAATATACATAATTTTATCAGACGATTGATTAATAGCTTATTAATGTGAGTATATTAACATATAATTCATATATTCAGGATTTTATCCTTTTGTTAACAATGCTATCAAGATATCGTTTCAGCTAATGTAGACTTACATCGGAATGCTGTACGTGGGCTCTTTGGCCCCCAGAGCGTCCGAGATTTGGCTGATCTAACACTCGCAGGGCAGTGTGACATGTTCCTGTGTCCTGCAATTCGTTGACACCGTTATTATACCAAACATGGTGTCTTCTGTGTAGGAGCTCTGTGACCACTTTGTAATTGAAGGTAACGAGGATGTGGTAACTTTGGTACGTGATTCATTCGTAAATGAGACACAACATGCCATTTTCTGATTTCCCAAGTAGTCGGTTTCTTTGAAAGAACTTATTTCTAGCACTCATTTTAAATGAAGTATACATTGCAGTTCCCACCAACCAACTCGCTTCCCTCGTGCATCTTTAGGACGGAATTTCAAAGATCAGGCCCCAGAGCTCCCATGAACCTCTGGGTCAGGCTAAGATTCATTGTGCAACATTTCAAGTCTGCTGTCAGTAACGGAAACCCCTTTATGTTTCTTATATTTTTCTTGAATGTTCTTAAACTGTCACATGCATATATAGCTCTGTGAGCTCATATTCCATTTATGTCAGCCAGGAAAAAAGTGGAGAAAATGTTGTTTAATTGAAAGAGTTAGATAACAGGTGTGTGTGCGTGCTGCGTGTGTGTGTGTGTGTAATGGATGAGTTATTTCTTTTTTCAAATTTTATTTTTCGATTACAGTTGACATTCGATGTTATATCAGTTTCAGTATACACTATAGTGGTTAGACATTGTATAACTTGCAAAGTGATTCCCCTAATAAGTCTTGCACCTACCTGATACCATACATAGTCACTATAATATTATTGACTATATTCCCTAAGCTGTACTTTACATCCCTGTGACTGTTTTGTGACTGCCAATTTATATCTCTTAATCCCTTCACCCGTTCACACAATCCCCCAACTCCCTTCCCACCTGGCAACAACCAGTTTGTTCTCTGTATCTATGAATCTGTTTCTATTTTGTTTATTCATTTATTTTGTTATTTAGATTTCATATATAAATGAATTCATATGGTATTTGTCTTTACGTGTCTGACTTTCACTTAGCGTGAATCCCTCTAGGTCCATCCATGTGGTTGCAAATGGTAAGATTTCATTCTATTTTTATGGCCAGGTAATATTCTGTTCTGTATATACACCACATCTTCTCTATCCATTCGTCCTTCCATTGGATCATTTAATCCATTTACATTTAAAGTGATTCTTGATAGATATGTACTTATCACCATTTTATTCGTTGTTTCTTGTTTTTGTGCCCTTCTATTCCTTGTTCTCTTGCTCTCGTCTCTTGCATGTTGATGGCTTTCTGTAGTGTTATATTTGGATTCCTTTCTCTTTATCGCTTGTCTATCTCTTGTAGATTTTCAGTTTGCAGTTACCATGTGCTTCATATGTACCATGCTATGTTTATAGCAGTCTATTTTAAGTTGATGGTTGCTGAAGTTCAAACACATCCTAAAAGCACTGCCATTTTCACACACACCCTCCATGTTTTTCGTCCCTTAGTTTACTGTTAAATTTACCAATGATCTTCCTACTTTTACCTGTTAACCTTTGCTCTAGCTCTAGTGTTGGTCGATCCACTGCTTTTATGCGTTTGCCTTTTGTCAGTGAGAATTTTTTTCCTTTGTGATGTTTTCTTATTTATATTTTTTATTTTTTTCCTTCTTCTTAAAGACGTCCCTTTAACTTTTTTTTTTTTTTTTTTTTGGAAAACTGGTATGGTGGTAATGAACTCCTTCAGCTTTTTCTTGTCTGGGAGAGAACAAGCTTTTCAATCAAGTAAATAGTCTAGTTAGTTGAATATTCACATGTGCCTGTTATATATGTGATTAGTTGTTTTCCAAAGAATTCACATCCAACTAAATATGTAAAGTACACGGAATATAATTTAACTTTTCTTTGACAAATCAAGATCTTTTACTGCCTGAAAGCCACCACCTTGAGTAATTTTTAAATACCCCAAACTTTACATTTAAAAATAAATCAGGTATCAACTTTTTTGGGGGCGGGGGGTGGTGTCTTTCGTAACTTTCTCTTATGAGGCCTCTTGAGATTCCTGAGGTTAAAAGGAAGGGAGACCAGGGTGACGGAAGGGCCACCAAGGGGCCCACTGAAGAGCCAGGCTCCGGTGCCTGTGCCCTGGGAGACCAGGCCACTTGCCAGCAGCCAGCAGTGTCATCGCTGGGACAGCTCTGCTGAGACCAGAGGCTTGGCCATTCAGGGTTGCTAGAGGCAGGCTTCCTCCTCATTTTTGGCAGGAGAGAAGCGATGGGAAAGGGGTCGGTCACTACATTACCTTGGCAGAAGCCCCGTTTCTCACTTATTTATTTATTTTTTTCACTTATTCAAAGTGCCTGCTGTGTGCTAGGGACTAGAGGTGCTGCATATATGGGGGACAACACTGAGCACGCTCTTTGCTCTCAGGGGGCTCACGGTCTGTAAACAAGCAGGCAAGCCAGCGAGGAGGAGATGGACACTGAGAGACGTGGAGGGGACTGTGGAGGGCACCCGCCTTCGACAGGGCGGCCGGGGCGGGCCTCTCTCGGGGGGTGATGTTTAGACTGAGACTCAGCAGCCACCGCTGAGGGTGAGGAAATGGTGTTCCAAGGCAAGAACTTAGCCACTGCCAAGGCCATGAGGCAGCCTGGTGTTTTCGTGAGACAGGAAGCAAGTCACCTTAGTTGAAGCATCGTGAACCGTCGGGAGCCTGAAACAGGACTTTTACCATCTTCTCAGCAGTCATTTTTCACTCAGACAAACACAGAAACATGTGGTCCATCTGGACAGCTTGAACTCGTAACCATAAGGTGTTTTATATTTCCTGCGAGAAGCCTTCTCACGATCACAGGAAGTCGAGAAACATGTGTGGCATCAGTGTATATTGATCTGTGCCTTATTTTACTTAAGACCGGGCAAGCATCCCGAGGATAATAGAGTTTCATCATCATCATAAAGCATCTGAAGCATAGATCACATTGAACTGTCAAGTTGTAAAAATTCCCATCTACGGCCATGCCTCCCTGAACGTGTCCGATCCCATCTAATCTCAGAAGCTAAGCAGGGTCGGGCCTGGTTAGTACTTGGATGGAAATCCACCTAGGAAGACCAGGTGCTGTAGGCGTTTAAAAAAAAAATTCCCTTCGGTTTTCCTGAGTCATCTTTCTCAGCTCCATGATTTGCATGAGTAGACGTTTAAATGCCCACAGTTTCTAGCTGATGACATTTTATCATAAAAAGCGTTTTCATCTTTCATGAGTACCAGTCCAGAACTGGCAGAACCCTATGGCCATTCTGTTGACAATGACCTATCAACACCAGCTGGGTCGTTGGGTCTCTGCACAGAAGACTGGGCTGAGTGCCACGTCATCAGGTCCCTTGGGAGCATAAAGGACAGGGACCTGTCTTTACTAAGCCTTGGCGTGATGTCGCGTTGAGAGGACAGCTCAAACTCCTCACCGAGGCTTTCCGGTGCTTTCCTTTCTCCAGTTTGCACACACGTCTGATTTCTATTTTAATGTCAGTGTAATCTATCTCCTATTTCCTTTGCTGGCCACTCAGGATTGATGGCCTCGGGGCAGAAGGCTCTCCCTGTCACTGAGTGGACAGCAAGCTCAGGGTTTTCCGTTGCCGGTGCTGTTTGAGGCGTCCTGCTGTGGGCGGGCACCCTCCAGCTGCGTGGGTACCACATGGGGTGGAGCATCCTTCTTCCTCAGTCTTCTTTCCCTCACCTGCACCTTCTCCATGACTGGCCTGCCTTGCTTCTGCTTCCATATTCTTCCTTCTTTTTCCTTCCTTTCTTTTCTTTTTGGAGCTTTTTATCTTCACCCACCCAGCCCCTGAGACTTGTGTCCTCCCTCTCGGTGACCCACCCTCCCAGCTCTTTTGTATCTCTCTTATTTGTCACTCTGCTCCTTTTCTTCTCTACCTTGCCACTAATTTTTCTTTTCCCTTGACTCATCTTCACGACCTGTGTCCCATCTTCTTCAATGCAAATAGCACTTGGCATTGAATTTCGATCCGTTACCCAGCCGATAGCAACAGTTGTCAGTTGTGGATTATTGTAGTCCCACTCTTATCTTTGGTTTCACTTTCTGCATTTTCAGTTACTCATGCTCAAAGATGGTCCAAAAATATGAAATGGAAAATTTCAGAAATAAGTTCATTCATGTTTGGAATTGCATGCCATTCCAAGTAGCATGAAGCAATTTTGCTCCATCCCACTGTCTCACCTGGGACAGGAGTCATCCCTTTGACCAACATTGTACATGCTTCACACCCATAGTAGCCGTCTCAATTGTCAGAGAGAGAGAGAGAGAGAGACCGATCACATTCACATAATTTACTACACTGCGTTGTTACAGTTGTTCTGTTTTATTATTAGTTATTGTTGTTAATTTCTTATTGTGCCTAATGTATAAATGAGATTTTCTCGTAGGTATGTATGTAAAGGAAAAACCATCTATATGGGGTCTGGTACAACCTGCAGTTTCGGGCATCCACTGGGAGTCTTGGAACATTTTCCCCCTGGAGAAGGGGGATTACTGTATTTAAACTTCATGTTAGGGACTCTGGAAGCTCCCGCTTTGTGTATGCCCAGGCCCCCACAGCCCGGATGGGGTCCTGGTTTAGAGGGAAAGGTGGGTAATACATTCTGGTGGAATAAACGAATGAATGAACACATTGCCAGCCGGCTCCATGGTGTCCATTATCCACAATTTCTCGATCTTGAATCTTCCAGACTCCCGATGAGAATGGGTAGATCGCCAGATGACAGGTGTAGAAAGTGCTCTGTGTTGTTTATCACGTGACAGAGGAAGGATCTCTGCGGTTTCGGGGAAAGAATGTTGTTAGCGAATCTGGTTCTGGTTCTGTCGCATCCATTCCTGCAGCCTGTGTGAGAGCTGTGGCCTCTCTCGATGCAAGTCCATGGATCTGAGAGCCAGCGACCTCACCAGAGTGGGCTAGACGAGATGTGTGTGAAAGCACCTCGCAAGTCACAAAACACTAGACAAATAAAGCATAATAACTGTGCTGCCTGCATTGATTAATAGTACAATTAGGAATTTTAAATTGGACTCTTCACATTACAAAGATATGATTTACTTTTCAATCCATTGGCTGAAGGAATGTGTCTCATCATGAAAAGATAAGGGCTGGCATGTTCTTGAGGCCATAGAGAATAATTTATTGAAAAGTCTTCAGGTTGTTTTTTTTTTTTTTTTTTTTAAGGATTAAAGGTAGACCAAAAATTTGCACTCCTCACAGCATATGTTTATACAAATCAGTGGGATGGTTTCTCTTGACACTAATTTTTGTTTTTCTAATGCAAAGGTGTAACATTTAATGTTTTACATGTGATATAGCTGAGTTGTAGAACACCCATGCCCATGAATGGCTTATCTTAGAGTTTCAAAATTTGTACACTTGAACGTCTTTTGTGGGAGAGAATGAACTCACCACAGTTCATCAAAGACGTTAAGTATGGTCTCTCCTTGATAACTCCCATCCTCCTGGAAGCCTTGGCCCACTCAGAATAGAGAAACGGGTCAAAGCCATCTCACTGGAGTGATGCCAGGTACGCATCTGTTTCTATCCTTCGTCAGATTCTTCTGGTTGGCAAGCGAGCGAGCAGGGGGCTGAATCCTGGGTCCTCCTGTCCCCACTTACCCTTCCTTCACAAGCCCAAGGTCACTCGTTTTCTCAAGCTTTGTGCGTCTCCCTCTCTGTCCTCCTTCCACCCCTGCAGGCCATGCAGGACGCGCTGGCAGACCTTCCGGAATGGTATGGAATAAAAGGCATGCAGGCGCACTGGATCGGGGACTGCGTGGGCTGCCACCTGGACTTCGCGTTGAAGGTGACCACGCAGCAGCCTTTCCGGACGCTGATTCCCACAAACCTCCTTCTGCGTCATCAGAACTCGCTGGAGAAACCAGCAGCCTGGGACCCCACGGCGGTGCTGTCGGACATAGGGCACTCCAAGCTTTCGAGTAGTCGCTTTGTTTTAAAGGACAAAGAAACAGTGAAATTAATTTTAAAAGCATATTTGATTCAACCCATTATATCCAAAATATTACTGTCATGAGATGTGATCGATAAAAAGCATTTATTAAGGAGATAGTTTTAGTACTAAGTCTTGTTTTAGTACTAAGGCTTCACAATCCGCCTAGTGTCCACTGACAGCGGATGCCGGCCACATTCCAAATGCTGCACGGCCACCTGCGGCCTGGCTGCACAGCGCAGGAGTAGAGGGTCCTTCGGGGGTCCACGAGCTCCCTGAAATCATGTGCAGAATAATATTTGTGTGGGCGTTTTCCTGAGTAGTGGGTCTGTAGCTCCCACTGTATTCTTTCTCGAAGGGCTTCGTGTCACAGAACAGGGTAAAGGTTACGGGAGCTGACGCTCTCTGTGACACCGTTTACCAGGCGGACTTACAGCTGTCGAGGACCGCGTGCTTACCCAGGGTCCAGGGGAGGGGAGCTGCTGCTGACACACTGCTCAGAGGTCAGAGGTCGCTGCCAAAGGCCCACCCGCCCCTCGGACCTTCCTCTTTGTCTCTGCTGGCTAGAAAGTCGTGGAATGCTGTTTCCCACCGGGGCGTTCTTTTCTATCCTTCTGATTTCTCCTTTTCCAACCAAGACTTTTTGCATTGAACTCCGAACCCTTCCCTCCCCCATGCCAGTCAGAACCTCCAGGAGGAGGGAGGGAGCAGCAGCCAGGAGACAGCTGACGCACCTCAGTCTCTCTCCTCTCTCCTCCTGACACCTGCTGCTTGTCACCGTGTCCCCTCCTCACAAAGGTGACCCAGCTCACTCCGACATCAGGGAGCGGGCGCTTAGAAAACCTCTGAGAAACAAAGCCTGACTTGAGCTTTCGGAGAAGGCAGTGAGATCCCGTATGTTCCGACTGTCAGGGCCATCAACCCCCTGGGGCCCTGCACGCTGAGCTGGGTCTGGTCTCACGTCCAAGGCCTTTGCTTCTCCGCTGGGGTGAAGGACGTGGCTCTCTGAGCCACTTGGCTCCTGTACGTGGAACCTTCAGTCGTGAGCTCGGCTCAGGCTTTCCTTTCTTCCTCCTTCAAAACACTATTAACCTCAGTGACTGTTTTCTGGTTAGAAAAGTAGACGCCTCTGTTTTTCACTGCACCTTAAATCCTGGAGGAAAGTATAGCTCCTTTCTCGAGACGGAAATAATATACCATTGACGGTTATTTTTGATTCGTGAGCAAAGGAGCCAGGAAAACGCAACAGCATCCCTCTGAGCGTGCTTTGGCCTCCTTCAGTCTGGGGCACCCGGTATCCCGGTGGTGGGCACGAGGAGGGCTCGGGAGGACGCACCATGGTCTTCTCCTCTCCTTCCCCCTTCTCTGGCGACCATCTCGGGCCCCACATCCCGAAGCTGTCCCCACTGTTGGGGACCGAGGAGGTGGGGGAGAAGGGGTGGGGGTGTAGCTGGGGAGCACGGCAGCCCAGAGGGAGGAGCGAACAATGAAATGACGCTTTTCTTCCCCTGCCAGGTTGATGGGCAAGTCACAGGAGAGAAGCTGACCGCCTACACGTCCACCCCCGAGGCCATTTATGGCGCGTCCCACATCGCAATCACCCCCAGCCACAGACTCCTACGCGGGCACAGTGCCCTGAAGGACACCTTCCGGGAGGCGCTCGTCCCCGGCAGGGGTGAGTCAACCAGTCTCGGCCAGGACGGCGGGGAGCATGTGTCACACTGGGACAGTGTTTCCTGGAGCGTGTGGTCTTTGGTGTCTGTCACCCTGTGTGATCGGTCCTTCACCCTGGCCTGACTTTTCATGTTTTTTATTCTGAAACATGAGGCCAAGAAAGAGCTTTGAAAAATGTCATCCCCTGGTGTCGCTCTGAGTTACTGGTTCGCTTCCTGAGTTTCTGGCCAAAAACTCAACTCTCTCTCTTTAAATATAATCTAGATTTAACACTCTCTTTTCTGATAGAAATAGAATCTGCTTCATTTATGATTCTGTTATCAAATAAAACTGTGCTGACAGGGACAAGAAGGAAGCCACTGAGAATCAGAGGAAACATTTTCAACAGCTTAATTTTATTATTTAAGAGAATCCACACAGTATTCCGAGCAGATGGACGAGAGTCCTGCTCAGAACCGGTCTGTCTCGAACGGGTCAGGCTGACCCAGAACTGGCAGAGCAGGTATCAACGGCCAGTGAGGATGTGGGGCGTGCGTGTGCGTTTGTCGCAATTCTGCGGCTGCAAGCAGCAAGCTCCGTCTCTGTCCAACCCGGAGGAGAAGGGGACCATATTGGGAGGCCAGGGGAGGGTTGCTGACCAGAGAAGCTGCAGAAGGACCTGTCTGGAGAGGACTTGGACCCGGCAGCCATGAGAGCTTTGGCGGCAGAAACTAATTAGCCATCTCTTGCGTGCCACTGACCAAGGCGCCTGCCCTGGCCGCAGGCTCACCGCTCGGGGCACGTAGCTCAGGGTTCCTCCTGCAAGAAAGGCGTCTGGTTGGCATAACTCTGGCCCCCTGGCCTTTTTCTTGGCTAAGGAAAGGCAAGGTACCTTTCCCGATAGACCACTGAGACGAACCAATGAGAAAAGGGAGCTCTTTGATATGAACTCAGAGGGCCGTCGCTGAGGGAGGGGGTGTGGGTTGTGGACGGGCGGAAGTCCCCCGTGGATTAGAAGGAGGTCTCCAGAGAGGCATAAATATTTCTATTAGAAATCTCACTCCTGTTCTCTTTCCATAGAATGTAAACTTCAGCCCAAAACACACAGTCTGAATTATTGACGTCTGTTTGAATTATTTAACTCGTGAAAATGTTTTGGATGGTGGTACTGTTTTTTAAAAAAGTTAGCTGTTCATCAACTAACCTGACAAAGGATTTCCTGACATCCGGATGGAAGGCTAGATGATGTCATCCCACCATACCTCTGCTTAGGACTTCCCCTTGTCCACTTACAGCATGAAAGCCAGGGTTTGAGTCGGTGGACACTTGCTGGGAGCCTGCTCCGTGCTCAGCACTTGGGGACACCCAGGTGGCCCGTCACAGCCCTGCCTTCCCGAGGGGAGCCAGGTGCATACGTGATTCACGCCGGCACAAGATGCGTATAACTTGGCTTCATCTCTTTTGCTGTTGTATATGGGCCAAGAGAAGGCCAGGTACAGACTCAAAAGACAGACTCTTCTGAGTTAAAATCTGAGTGTGTGCTTATCAAGCCTAATGTAGCTATTTCTCTCAGTTTTATTTTCTACTTTCAAAAATATTGGATTCTTTTTAACTGTTTAGTTTAAAGAGAAAACTCATATAGTTTTGTTTTTTTTTTTTACTCTCATGGGCATTTTGAGATTCAGGGCTGTGATGATTGAAGAATATTTAGAAATGAAAAACTAAAAAATGTAAATAGCCCTTAGATATTTTTTTTCTTATGGTTAATTTTCGGAACACAAATTAGAATGAGGTAATAGTAATAGGAGATTAATGAGCTAATGAGTTATACAAGATGGAGTTTCTGACATACAGGCGCTGTCTAAATGCAAAACATTTTCGTATGTGAGAAATTGGATGATATCGGCAAAGCAGAGAGCAGGGTTTTCGTGATTGTGTGGGTGTCGGCACATCTGACTTGGCCTCGCCACTTCGTTTTGGGGACTGAATGGCTCGTTAGCTTCCTTCTCCCTTCTTTCTAATAATCTCCAAAATAATTCCAAGTGGACTATTACACCTGGCTCCGAATATTCCAGTTCTCATTTTCAGAGTGGGAACAGTCTTTTTTGCAGCCGTCAGTTTATTATTAGAAGTCTCTAGATTAATTTTCCCATCGAGTTGCCGGGTTTTGACATATGGCATTAGTCGTGTAAGACCAAATTGCTCTGAGTGTAATGCAGTCTTCCCAAAAGGCACAGTGAAATTACTACATGAATATGGATTTACGTTTCCTTTGGCCTTCGAGGCTGCATTTTAAACCCGAACGTTATATCACCCTTGTCACTTGCCATCACCAGCCGGCTCAGATGGGACAAGGGGGCTTGGTTTCTCCTCACGTGTCAGGTTTTGAGGGTGCCAAGTGTTGACGTAGACGTGATAGCGTCACTCAGTTGTGACCAGCTCCGAGGAGGACGGTGACACACTTGGACAGGGTCAGGCGAGAATGGCAGAGGTGGGGGCAGCAGGACCCGTGCACCCCACTAGGTGAGACGAGAGACGGTGGAAACCGCAGACCAGGGGTCGCCAGGTGGAGGGGTGGGGACAACTCCGAGAACTCTCCGGAAGGCAGCGAAGGCAGGGGCAACATGCTGATTTCTGTCTGGGTTGCTGATGTTATTTGACTCAATCTACAGCTTTTTGCTCAGCATCCCATACTTTGGCCCAGATTCCTTTAAGAGCAAAAAAAAAAAAAAAAAAAAAAAAGGAAGGCCCTTCCCTGTGGAGTTCTTGAACTCGCGTCTTCCGGGACCGTGACGCTGCCTCCTCTTCTCAGCTGACCGCCTCTGACTTCTGTCGCGTTACGTAAGCCCGGCCTGTAGGAACCAGAACCCATAAAAAGCATCAAGAGAGAAAGAAGCGTCAGAGTTTCTAGAAGCGGTTCAGTCTTTCCCCGGAGTCTTTTTTTTTTTCTTTTTTTTTTTACATTCCTAATTTGAAAATATTCAAACCCTGGGGCTTTGGGACCACGCATTTCAGCTCTGAGTCACTCTGAGTCTACACAATGGAATTTTTTTTTTTTTTTTTGCCAAAAGGGTAACTGAGGTCACCTGCAGGGTGACTTAGAACCCCATTTTTATGGACACATGGGAGAGCTGGAGCCTCATCTCCCTGGAAGCCCCGGAGCGTTGAATAATTAATTGCTCACTGTTCTCTTCCTCCTCTCTTCGTAGCATCAGCGTGGGGGGTGGGGGAGACAACAGGGCGAGGAACAGAGTCCTGTAGGTAACTATTCTTTAAATAAACTGTTTCTACCAGCATCCCTTTAGCACCTGTTAATAGTCATCCTGTGGAGGGAAAAGCTTCTGATGAAGGGATTAAGAAGTACAGATTGGCAGTCACAAACTAGTCACAGGTTGTAAAGGACAGCACGGGATATAGTCAATAATATCGTGTAATAACTGCATACAGTGCCGGCTAAGTGTTAGACTTACGGGTTGTCACTTTGTAAATTATAGATCTGTCTCGCCACTATGCTGTGCACCTGACACTAATATCAATGAATATTTACTGTCAGCTGTAATTGAAAAAAATAAATTTAAAAAATAAATTATAAAGTAAAACATAGGTCTCCACTTTGAGACGTGTCAACCCTTAGGCAGCTTGGGCAGCAGGTGCCCCCCAGCCACAGTCCCATGGGTGCTGGCTGGACCACAGCTGTGGAGACCCGTGTGGGTTGCGTTTCTCTCTGTCCCCACCATACCCCACGGCATCTGTCTTCCTGACGCGCTAGATGAAGGAAGACCAGAGTCGGCTGAGATGCCTACAGAGCCGGTCTTTACCTCCTTGAAAAATAAATTCTATTCCCCAGGCTTATTTTAACCTTGGGGTTTGTAAAACCTCGTATCTGAGATAATTGCATAAAGTCTTACAACATGGCAAGGGTAAACAGTTCAGAGTTCATAAATTATAACCGTTATTAAATGCTCATGTTACAATAAGCTCAAGTGAACCCACTAATTGAGTTCATCCTCTCATCCCTGATTCCTTGGGGACTTTATCTGAGTCTTCGTGCTTCCGGTTCTCCGTGTATTTTGGTGAAGATTCATGTACGTCCGGCTTGTCTCCCTGCTGTGGTCATTTTAAAAAGCTTCACTGAAGATGACACACTGGATCGTTCCAAATGAAGGATTTTATTGTGACCACATAAACATTGTTCACAACTGAGCCAAGTAGACTGTGATTACATTTTCGGGTTTTTATAACTTTCGATTTTTCCCAAAGTTCATGATGTCCTCATTTTTGTTTTTTTCATTTGCTTCATGTTCTTTGAATTTCTGACAAACGTCTTCCCACAGCCTCCCAGAAGCTCTTTACAACCAACTTCCTTCAGGACAGTGTTCCACACACTCCGACGTGTCAGAGTATCCTCTTTATCCCGAGGATACTTCCTGGGGCCCTCTGTCCTGCTCAGGTCCGACCCCGTCACACGCCAGGCCTCGGCCACACATCTGTCATCCTACGATTTCCCTCTGCCTTTGTTCTGTGATCATCCAGTGCTCCTTCCTCTGTCGGATCCTCTGTTTGCTGCCTTCCACGTCTGTCTTCCCTGACTCACTCCATCATTTTGCTCGAACACACCCTCCGGTATCACCTAAGGGTATGTGGGGGGGAAAAATATTTTATCTTTGAATGTCCACAGACCTCTCTGCTCGGTCATTTCCTACTCTCCGATCCACTTCCGTCTTCAGTGTTATGGTTTGGAATTTCAGGCATCCCCTAGTCTTACCCTGGATAAATTTCTTTGTTGCTCCTTCTTCTGTAGTTTTGAGCTATTTTTCACAAGGAAAGTGGGGTGGGTGGCATGGGAACGTCTTTTGCTCCACCATCTGGAAAGTAAAAATGCTGTTTGTTTTCATTGCTTTAGTGATGGACACGGATGAACGTTCTTGTGTATTTGTTTAATCTTTTGATGTTCCACCGGTGTGAATTATCTATTAATACCTTCAAAGAACAAATTCTCTACCAATTAGCACAAAACACAGACGTTCCGGGGCTTGTTTTTCTCGCCCGACTCCCCTGAGATGCGGGCGGCCCCCGGCGGACGGGCGTCCACAGTTCTCTGCTCTCGTTTTCAGATTGCCTCACCCCCGTGAGGGCCGTGAGCCTGCTCACCCAGCAGGAGGTCCCTGTCATCGTCTTGGCCAACGCTGACTTTGAGGGCTCTCTGGATTCCAAAATAGGTGAGTAGCTATTACCATGCGATCAGGAAGACGTGTTTATAGCAGGCTTAACGTCAGAATCCTAGCCCGTTGCTGTCCAGTGAAAGATGCCATGGTGTTGATGCCATGATCTTCTTAAATGAATGATATCCCCTCATGTAATCGTCTCTTATTTCAGAACTATATTTTGAAAACATGGCGTGTATCCCACCTCGCTCGTTGCTTTTTGGGAATAGTAAAAGACGTCCGGCCTGCAGGTCTTGCCAGCAGAGCCAGTCGGTGAGGCTTGTACCCTCCGATGTGGGGAACGGTTCGGCTCAGCCGAACACCCTGTTTCAGAGCTCACAGCACCAACCGCAGCTGCCGGGAGCGGGGCTCAGCGCTCAGCGGGGCTCAGCGCTCAGACGATCCATGTAAGGCTGGGCTGTTGGTGGAGGCTTTGTGCGGGAGGCGAACCGGAGCTATTCACGAAAAGGATCGTGAAGCAGCCGTGGAACTGAAGGCGTATTCAGAGCTGTACGTCGGATATCCTTGGCAGCGTTACTCATCCGTGAGCGTTCTGAGCGATTGCCACCTAACAGGAAGTCTGGGAAACGAACCCAGCCAGGGATGACAACCGGAGACAGCCACGATCTGCCCTCGGGGTGGGCCCCGCCTCTCTCTTTTCCGTGTGTAGATTCCAGCCCGCGTCTTTACCATGCCAGCACCCTGCAGAGAAAGTTATATCCACGCTGCATCTTCCAGCACGCATAAGAAATAGCGTTCCTTATCAAAATCATGTTCTTCCTTACCATTCTCAGATCCGTTTTTGACAAAGTGATTTGAAGAAACACCAGCGCAGAAAAATAAATCAAGCCATTCGAGTCATTCTGTTCTGGCAATTTAAACCTAGAAAGGGTGTTGCTTAAAGCAGATGATCCCTTCTACTACTCTTGAGCATTTTTAATGAGTAGAATTCATTAATACAACTGGCCAAGAGAAACGGAAAAGGCAGCTCTTGTTGATGTGGGTTGTTTTTTTTTTTTTTTTTTTTTTTTTAGTATTTTGAGTCAGAGTACTGACTCAATATTGAGAGTTCTGAAGGAAAAAAGTTTTGATTTTTCAAGTGTGCATGGCAAATCATTTTTCCTGTGGTCCTGATGTCCCACAGTCACATAATTAGCATCTTCTAAGTGATTGCCTCTCACCCCACCCCCACAAGAAGAACAGAAAACAGGAATAAACAAAGGTCAGGTGTGTGTTTGTTCTTCTCACTCATACGTGACCCACAGCTGACGTTCCCCTGGGCCCCGGGCGACCCACACCGCGACCCAGAGCGTCAGATCCATTCTGGGTCACAGCGTCTGCGTTTGAATATCACTCCTCGTCACGACGAGCCTACACCTCTGGAATGTATCAATGGCTCTTTCTTCTCCACCGTGAACACTTTTCGGTAATGGTTATCGCTTGCCGATTGTCCTCACCCATCAGCAGTCTTCAAGTCCACTGTGAGCATTGCTTTGCTTCTGTCAGTAACTGCAGCCGGAACAGCACCAAACCTTCCATCACCCCACGGGGCTTGAGAGCGCGTCTCCCGAACATTCAATCACCCGTGTAGGGCGGTGTTCCAGAGGGGCTGTGCACGGAAATCCAACTGAAACGTTTTGTCTGTCACCCTTAGTTTCTTCTCTCTCAGTTGCCACGAGACGTGTCAGGGCCACGAGGGTGTGGCAGCAGTTTCGACAGTTGGCCCTGCAGCAGGGGTCCCCAGCCAGGGGCAATGTGGCCACCAGGGGACAGCTGGCAGTTATAGAGACATTTTTGTCTGTCACAACTGGAAAGTGCTATGGGTAGAGACCAGGGATGCAGCTCAGCATCCTACAACGCACACAATATCCCTCCTCTGCCCTCCACACCCCAGAAATAAAGAGCCCAGAATGTGAATAATGCCAAGGAGAAAGCCTGCCCTACACAACCAGCAACTGCAAGCCGGGTTTGTATGGCCGGCTGAAGCCGAAGCGGCAGGCCTGGGCCCCCCGGGTGCACGATGTACTCATGCTCCGCCCCCCACCTCCTCAAGGGCATGTGTGGGCTGCAAAATAAATGTCTGTGCAGAGCGTACCGTTGCCCCTGGGAACAAAGCGCAGCGAGAAGGAACACAGCGGCCAGCCTTCGACTTCCCGACCGCGTGGGTTCTTCTGGGGCGCTAGGAGATGCTGGAGGAGTCAGCAGCCCCGCGTCTCGGGGGGAACCCCCCACCGTCCTCTGTCGCCGAGAGAGTTCAAGGAAGGCGCTTTCCCAGAGGCCGGTGATTTGCCGTGTCAGTGATAGAAAGCACCCCAAATTGTGTAGTTTAGAATCACAGCTATTTTTTCAAAGCAACGAAGCAAAGGAAAAAGCCTTAAACGAAATAACACCGACGTGATAAACGGGTGGCATTAGGGTGGTGGGTTTCCCCGAGACTCCTTTTTCCCGGGGCATGTGAGGTGCTTGTATAATTTCTCTAAACTAACGAAGGCAGAGTCTCCTGTCAGATGCCACGGCCGAGTGTCAGTGCCGTCAATCATTTCGTGATCCGGGCTTTTGCAAAGGAGACGTGTTGTGTTTCTCCCTCTCTCGGTAGGAATTCCCTGCACCAGCTCAGAGGACGCCATCGTAGCACAAACCCTGGGCCTGTCCTACGCTGAAGTCATTGAAACTTTGCCGGATGGCACGGAGCGGCTGAGCGGCTCTGCTGAGGTCGGTGCCCTGTGGCCTGGGCCCAAGCTCTTACTCCTAAATTCACGGCCTCGACGTGAGTCTGATGAGACGTGTTCCTGTAGCTGCAAATTACACATTGCGACTCTTCCCCACACTCTTGTCTCTCAATCTGTGAAAACCCAGTAATACTCGTTTTCGAGATCTAGACGTTTATCACCTCTAAGTTGAGCCCAGTCCTAGAATAATAGTGTGGTCCTCGCAGCCACGGAGCTTTATCTGGGGACTGCCAGAGAAGAACGCCCCCTTCCATCCGTAGTAAAACTTTCATTCATGAGCTTCCGTGGTGTACAAACAGTGGCTCATGGAGACGGTTGACTTTTAAGAGACCTCGCGAGCATTCTTACCACAGTGACATGTGGCGGTGGGAGTGAGGGACACAGAAGATGCCCTCCCCATCCCCGCTCCCGCAAAGTGTACATGCTGCTTTGGTAGATGCCTCTGGCCTTCGGAAGACACTTCGGGGCCCTTAAGGAAAGGGGCTGCTTTTGATCAGCATAGTTGCACTATTTTACCCCAGTGCCTCGTGCCCCTAGAAGCCAGGTGGCAGATCAGGCTTGTCTGGGGGCGCCCAGTGCCCAGCATAAGCCCAGCACAGGGCAGCCTTGCCATCCGCCTTCACTGGTCCGATTGCAGGCCCCCCACAATCCAGGTTGCTGGCAAACCACGCCGGTCCCGGTTCTTACCGTTGGCTTCGTTCTCTGAAAACCAAAAGATAAAAAGAGAATTTCTCTTTTCTACTCTGAGTGTTCTGCCCTGCCGTCTGTACAAGGGGAGCATTTGAGTACAAAGAGAGTCGTTCTGCTTCTGCAGGCTGTGGCCCGAGTTCGCTTCCCTGCTTGACCGAATTCCTTTTGCTTTTGGGTAACATTAGATGTTTCTTTTCTGGATCTTTTCTCCCCGACAGAGGAGTGGTCATTACAAACACACATCACGCAGTTCTTTACTGTAGGCAGGAGAGCCCAGAAGCAGGGCTGCTTGACCTGTCCACCCAGTGGACACAGTGCCTAGAGCACAATGCTTTTAAGAACCCCTGGAGCAGATTTTAATTTCTTTTAAAATCGGAAGTAAAAAATGAACTTCTAAGGTCAAAAACTATGTTTGTCTTTATTCAACGGTCATAAAATAAAGAATTCTAAGATTTTCTCAGGGAGGAGGGGGCCCACGAAGGCAAAGGCACGCAGGCGTCACGGGAGTCGTGGCGAGACCTTGCACAGGGCCACACCTGATTCATCAGCCCGGGGTGGCGGGGGCAGGGGCGCCAGCTCGTTTGTATGGGTGTGAACCGGGGTCCCTGTCCTTCCCGTCTCAGTTCACAGGCATGAGCCGGCGGGACGCGTTCCTCGCCGTGACCGAGAAGGCCCGGAGGAGCAGAGTGGGTGGGCACGTGACGAGCGCCAAACTGAAGGACTGGCTCATCTCCAGGCAGCGGTACTGGGGCACGCCCATCCCCGTGGTCCACTGCCCGGCCTGCGGCCCCGTGCCTGTGCCCCTGCGCGACCTGCCCGTGACCTTGCCCAGCATCACATCCTTCACTGGCCGGGGAGGCTCCCCGCTGGCCTCGGCCCCGGAGTGGGTGAACTGCTCCTGCCCCAGGTAAGGGACCACCACGTCTCCCGTCTTCCAGCTGTGACCGTCCCTCCCCCACGCCGGGCACTAGCTCCGCTCCCTTGTCCCGTACGCCCGCCAGGCCGGGAAGAATGCCGGGGGGCCTTTTGAGACCTTCACAAGAAGGTGCTGGGGTCTGGGGCCCAGCCCCTGCCAGGGACGCCCTCTGCTCTCTGACTGTGGTAACAATGGAGATTTTTATCACGAGTAGCACAGTAGAAGCTGCCCCAGCGAGTGTGCTCAGGGGCTTCGTACTTTGATTTACTGAAACACACCGTATTTCCTTTCTTCTCACTTGGGAAGCGGGATTATGTTTTTTTCTATCAGTTCATTGGCATGTCCCAAATGTGATTTTTATGAAGCCACACCAGCTGATGACACAAATCAATAACCGATACCCAGCTCCAGTATTTTTTTTTACTTCTTTCTATGGAAAAGCCATTTTTTTTTTCCTGCTTTATAGATCATGATGAGGGTGATTTAAAATAATTTCGTTTTCTGCCAGTACAGAGCTGAGTTACGAGGTTGATACTTAGGTGACCGCATATCAGGCTAAGGATTCAGACAGTCATGGATTCAGGTCCCGGCCTTGCCTGTCACCTAGCTGTATGGCCTTGGGAAAGTCACCTGACTGCTCTGAGCTTTGATCTCCTTACCAGGAAATAAGCTAATCCCCCTGAAGGGCCGTTCAGAAGACTAAATGAGCACACGTAGTCATCAGTGGCACCTGGCAAATGGAGGGGCCACCACCGGCTGACCAAGGACTCGCCAGCAGCCCCGCGGGGCCTCGCACGGGCAGCCTCAGGATTTGTGGCAGGGTGTATGGGAGGGGGCGTAGGAAGCTCCAGGCCACTTTGAGGGAGAAATGCAGAGTCCAGGAGGGACACAGCAGTGACGGTGACAGGGCTTTCCTGCTGGGGACAGTGGTGGTGTCCGACGCTCTGTGGGATAGAGGTTCCCAGCCTGGCCACAGACTCCCGGGGGCGGGGCCCGGGCCTTGGCGTCCGTCAGCGCTCCCAGGTCGGTTCCAGGGAGTGCCGGGCCCAGCGCCACCGAGCCAGTGAGCCCAGTGGGCAGCACAGCCGGCGGCTGTGGACCCCTCCCTCTTCCGCTCCAGGACCTGGGGCAGATTTCCTAACCCCCGCACCCCAGCTCCTCATGTGCAGAACAGGGACGCGAGTCACGTCTACCTCGTAATCCCCGGGGGATTGCTGGGGACGAAACGGGATAATGCCCGCAAGGCCCTTGGCACGCTGCCTGTCCCCAGAGTTATTGCCACTGGAGCTAATAATGACAGTCACGTCACCGTCACCGCCATCTGTCCCTCCCGCTTCCCGTCTCGCGTCTTCCCCGTCAGCCGGCTTTCAGCGTCAGCAGTAGAATGAGTAGAATGTGCTCGCTGTCTTCAAGTCCAACGTGACAGTTAAACAGAAAATCAGCACGGCGGGTGTCAGCCGGATGTTACTCCTCTCCTCGGCCGAGTCCTGCATTTTCCTCCTGACTCGTAAGGGTGCACTGATGTAAGAAGCAGCAGTAACCTTTGTCTTCTCCTTATTTCCCCAAATAGCATCTGTGTTCTAGGTGGTTGCTCCCCACATAGGAAGACCTGGCTTTAGTTTGGAGGCATATTGTTGAGCCCGGTGACTCAGAGCAGCACCCCGTGATCCCAGGGAGGAGTCCCTTGGGGCTGAGAAGCTCCTGCTCCCAGGGACCCCAGTGTTCCCAGGGGGAGCCCCCTGACTAAGATGCAGGAGAGCCCCAAGAGTCTCAGAGCCCCCCAGATCTGGGGCTCCCGTCTCTCTGCCCAGCTACATCCGTTTAGTAAGTGGGAGGAGGGGAGAGCCTGCTGCTTTCGGTGACATTTCTTAAGCCAGTATGGACTGCTTCACAGATGCGAGATATACAAATGCAACCCTTCTTCTATTTAAAAATTAAAAAACAGAGTCAAGCCCTTGCAGGCTAAACGAGCAGAAGATTCATCACTTTCTCTTGGGGCTCCTCATGCCCCTCCTTGTCCTCCAAGAACCCCCAAGGACTCATGCTGCCAGGAGGGTGGCCCTCGGGGGTGGTCGGTCCCACTTCCGTGCCTCAGAAAGAAGAGCCCGGAGTCTCAGCTGTGTTCCGATGGCTTCTCATGCCACAAAGGGTCCCTGCTGCGAGCAGGCTGGACCCGTCCACTGCTGACCCAGGCCCTGAGGGGCCCTCATGGGAGCCGAGCCCCCTCTCGTGGGTTCCTAGAAGGTGTGACTTTGGGCGCCAGGCTCTCTCAGCCCCGCAGGCCCTTCGCCCTAGGCGCCTGCTTCAGAATGGGTCCTGCGATTGGGCTCTTGTGGAAGCTTCCTGCTCACCAGGCGTCCCCTGCCCCGGAGTGAGGATCGCCTCTCGTTTCCGCCCCTCGCACACCAGCGGCCTCCCGCGTTCACTTTCCTGAGTGGCGGGTCTGTCTGCACCCCCTTTGCCCCCACCAAGGCCCGCCAGCGTGACACCACTTGTCACAGCGGATTCGAGTCGACTCCAGCACGCCACCGCCTGTGGGCCTCCGAGGCGATTTTCCTTCCTAGGTCACCCCAGGGGACCCCTCGCCCCAGAGCAGAGATTAAAAGGCAACTCAAAATTATTTTTCAGAACAACATTTCGCTCCATTTGGGTTTCAGCTTCTCGTCATAAGTTGATTTTGCCTCTGCAGCGTCATAAAATAGGTGTCGGCTGAGGACAGCCTTGATGCCCCTGAAAGAGACGTTAACGCACGAAGGAGACTCTGACTCCCGTCTTGTTCTTTGAGGGTGCTGGCTCTTCTGCCGGGTTATATGCAGAGAAGTCGAAAATAAGGCTCGTCATTACCGAAGACCGAAACTTCTATTTTGTCCATTTCTTTCAACCATCACGTACCGTCTGATACAAAAAGAGAGCTTTCTCTGCATTGTCTCCGCATGATGCGGCATTGTTCTTGTGACATTTTAAATTCATGCCGATTGCCGTAGCTTTCTCGGAAGCTGGTGGAAAACCGCATTAATATTTAAAGAGAAACCGATTGACGAACTTCATTTATTTCTTAGATGCAAGGGAGCAGCCAAGAGGGAGACGGACACGATGGATACCTTTGTGGACTCAGCTTGGTACTACTTCAGATACACCGACCCTCACAATACCCACAGGTAGAGAGCCCCGCTGAGTTCTCTGAGTGCGTGTCAGTCGGCGTCTTCCAGGAAGCAGAATTAGATGTGGTGGAATTAGATGTGCAGAGATTATTGGGGGAAAGGCCTATGGGGAATAAAGAGTGAGGGAGCAGGAGGGGGCGGGGGTGATGCAGGTCTGACGCCTGTGAAGGGAGCGTGGGAAGGATGGAGGGTTGGGTAGGAGGAGCCTGGGACCTCAGTGCAGCTCTGGGAAGGCCTCAGCCAGGCCAGCAGGAGGCCCTGGGCAAAGCTTGTCCCTTGGAGAGTGCCGAGCGGGCTGCAATGCCTCCGCTCTGGCCTGTGCCCCAGGGGGTGGCGTGGTGGGCATGGACACTGGGCGGATTTAAAGACCAATGGCTGGCAGGCGTCCATCGACCGCACCCCTCGAAAGGGCTCTCGTAAAGGGAGCGTGTAGGTTACTGACTTAGATTCTTCCCAGCGGAGGGAATCCCAAGTACGAGAAAAATCAGAAACGGCAAGGAAGGAGGTGCTGCTGTGACGGCCTCCTTGTCCCCTTTGGCCCCCGTCGAACTGCGCATGTACGACAGTAAAGGTCTCCTGACAATAGCAATGAAGGGGAGAGCCAAGCGGCAGGCCCCCGATCCCGTGCAGTCACCATGGCAGCTCTTAAAACCGATAAATCGCCAAAGAGTACGCACCTATTTTTTGATAACTGCTGGAAGAAACAGCGGAAAGGATTAAAAGGGGCTGAGAGCAGACCAGGGGGGCGGAGGGGTTAGTGAAGGGTCCGGCCAGAGACCACTGTTCCGAATCGTAAACCTTCCAGTGCTTTCTTGTTTTCCAGCTATGTGCCTGTGTTTCTTTGACCAAAAAAAAAAAAAAAAAAAAAAAAGGGATAAATAAGGGAAAGAGAGCAGTAGGTGGATAGGTAAAGGGAGAAGGAGAACTAGAGAAAGCTGTCTCAGAGCACTGCATAAGCCTCCCCACGCGCCCCGGCGGCCCTGCCAGCATGCTCTCGTCCACGGGACAACAAGCGTGCTGCCACGCCGTGGGCCCTGCATAAAAATTTCCCCCCCCTTTTTTTTTTGTTGGTTGTAAAGTAATGTGTTTCCGGGGAGGTGGGTGCCCCTGCCCACCCCCAATCTCACCTTAATGGTGTCACGATTCTGTCCTTTGAGTTCGGGCCATCTAAGTAGGATCCTGAGTAAACAGTGGCCAGCAAAAGCGGAAGGGGTGCGAGGCGGCTGTGTGGCAGGGTCTCCCCAGCTGGCCCGCAGGGGCCCCGCCTCCGGGCCTTCCTTCCAGAAGGGGCTAGACGGATGCCTTCTGTTAACTTAGCAGCCGCTGGCTTAGGATGCGAGCGGACGGACTCAGGCTGTCGGCCTCTCAGAATGCTTCAGGGGAAGAGCTGCTCGTGGATGACAGGGACCCTACATAGCTGCGAGGGGACCTGCCACTGGTGAGAGGGACACCCCGAGGCCCCCAGGCCCCGCTTGGGGGATGCCAGGCGACTCACCGGGCCCTTCACAGCTGCGGGTAGTCGCAGCCCCGGCTGGCGTGGGCGCCGGGTGGTCCCCCGGGTGGTCGGCGGGTCTGAGCCTCAGCTCCTTCCAGCGTCTCTCCCCTTAGTTTGCCCCAAACCTGTTTGGGGGCTGAGCGCCATCTTTCATTTTTCTTTCTTTTCTGTCACCTGGACTAGCAGTTGGATTTCTCCAGGGAAGCATTCTCCATAAAGAAAAAAAAAAATTTTTTTTTTTAATTTTACGAGAATTCCGGCACAGTGACGAGGGGACGAGAGCAGGCTGCAGTAGGATGCTAACGTGGGTTAGCTGGCCGGGCTCACCCGCTTAGCGACAGGCTCTTGCTTGCAGCCGGAGCCAGAGCCAGCCACGTCCGTGCTGGGGGCAGAGGGACTGGACCTGGAGGTGCAGGGAAGAGAACTTACAAGTATTTGGCATCATGGAGAACAAAGGTTTTACGTCTTGGATGATCTCCAGGGAGGGCACTCCCTCGGGAATGAAGAAATCTGTCCCCAACTAGCACTGCTCCCCCTCCCCCAACACACACCCCTGTCTGCACACTCACAGACACGTACCCCCAGGTTCTAGCCAGAAAATAGAGGGAAGTGCCATGTCCCTTTCTCTCCAGGACCCCTTAAGACCAGGGAGTACAAGGAAGAAGCCACCTTTTCTCTGGGCTCTGTAATGACACTTAACCGTGACTTTGCTCGTGGCGTTCAGGGGGTCGTAGACAGGCTTTTGCTGGCTATCAGCATTTTAAGGCTACTTTTGAAAATAAGCTTGAATTTCTGTTTTCAAACGAACAGTTAGCGTCTACATGAATAGGGCCCATCGTAAATGCCACATTGCCCCCTATTGGTAAGAACTTAAAAAAATCTCGATTTCTCTATCATAAACATTAAAATAAATCTAGATACACAAATATGCATTGTGCAGAAATACCTTTTTTGCTGTTGTGCTTTCCTCTTGTTCTCATTGTATATGGAAATAGCGTTCGTTAAAACACGCCCCGTTACGGCTTCTGAAACAAGTTTTTACAGATTTTATAAATTAACAGCGATCTGACATTTTTCTCCTTTGTTACATGAGCTTCTCTATTATTACAGTTTAAAAAGAAAAGCACCGTTTCTCTCTGACATGATTTGTTTCAGAGCACGTGCAAACTACCGTCTGTCTGATTCATGCAGTCGTAGCAAGGCAGGTTTTTAAAAATATGACCCTTTCTTCCCCTCCTTTCAGCCCTTTCGACCCGGCGTTGGCAGACTACTGGCTGCCCGTGGATCTGTACGTCGGGGGGAAGGAGCACGCCGTCATGCACCTGTTCTACGCGAGGTTCTTGAGCCACTTCTGCCATGAGCAAAAAATGGTCAAGCACAGGTGAGTGAGCGTTTACATGCGGCTTCGCGAAAGCATTCAGTACCATGAACAGCGCCAGTTCTTCTGAAGCCCGGTAAAGGTGTGTCGCCGAAGAATCCTAGCTTTTCTTGTGTCCTTGAGGGGTCACTGTCAGCCTTAACCACGTGAAGTGCATTTCTGTCACTCAGTTTTAGCAGGTGGAGGTGCATGCTCGCAGAGATCCTTGCGTTCTACTCTCTTCATTGAACCGAGTTAAGTAATTGAGGTTTTTACTTGTGAGGCATAGAAGAGAGCCGTTCATAATGTTAGACGGCTCTTTATAGCTTCTCACACGAGGCCACGTGCATCTTCTGGTCCCCCCGTTTCTAAGCCAGACTGAATCCTGCCCCGATAGATCGCTCTGATTAGAGTATGTCATGTAAACCTCCTGATGAAGCTTTTTCCTGTTGGCCTGTAATCTGTTCCCCATGATGTTCAGAAAGTTATGCACGTGTGCTTTTTCCCTGTGGAATACGTCACATATGTAAAAGATGTGTTTAATGTATTATATAGTTTAAAGGACAAAACGAACATCCATGCACCCCATTCTCAGCTTCAGAAACTGGGTATTACAGGTCCCTCGCGGTCCCCAGGGTGCCCTGTCCAGCCCTGTCATCCCTCTTCCTACACCAACGCCCTCTCCCCCCAGCTAATCCCATCTCGAATCTTTAATTCTTAATTCTCTTGCTTCTCTTTACATATGTTGTACCTTCGTATCTATTTTTCAATGCTAGGCGTTGCTTCGTTTCCCTCTGTTTGAACTTTCAGTAAATAGAATCACATTTCACTTCGTCTGTCCTGCCTTCCTCGCTCAGCGTAGTCTGGAATCCGTCCGTGTTGCTGTGTGGAGTTGTGTTTCATTCCTGCCTCACGGCTGTCTGGTGGTCCATTATTTGGAATGGAGTTCTGATACCGAACTCAGTTCATGCGTCCATCCCGCCATCCGTGGCCGCTGGGCTGTTGTGCGCAATTAATTATGAACAAAACTATCGCGAGCGTTCCTGTACGTTTCCTGACACACGTGTGTCAGCATTTCTGTAGGGTGTGTGTCTAAGGGTGGAATTGCTGCGTTGTGGGGTTTGCCTACATTCAACTTTACTAAGGAACACCGAACTTTTTCCAGTTGTTTCTGTAAACCTACACCCCCCACCAGCAGAGATGAGGGCCCACATCACTCTCTGTATCTTCATCATGACAACATTTCGTATTATCCAGCTTTTACAATTTTTTCAAGCTGGTGGTTTTGTGATGGATCGCTTTGTGTGTTAAATTTTAATTTAAAGCTACTGTTTACTTAAGTTTAGAGTGTTTTCTAACGTATCTGTGGACAGCCATGTTGCCTCTTCCATTATATCCCTGTTTGTGTCCACTGCCCTTATTTCTTCCGGGTCATCTGTTATTGATTATAGGAATTCTTCCAGATGCCAGTGGTTTTTCAGCAATACGTATTGCAAGTATTTTTTCCCAGTTCTTAGCTTGTCTTATATTTATGATGTCATGTGATGAACAGAGATTAAATTTAATGTAGTAAATTTTAATAACATTTTATTGCTTATAGTGTCTCAGTACCATTAATGGAACATTCCTTCCATTTTCCCCACCGATCCGTAGTGCCCTCTCCCATCATAAATCAAGTCTTTATATTATGTGCAAAAGCCTATTTGTAGGGTCTTTATTCTGTCCATTGGTCTCTTTGCTTTTTGCTGTGCTATTTACTGGCTTTGTTAATTTAATTTTAAAAGTCTTACTATGCCAAAAGAGAAGTCTTCCTACTTTGTTCTTTTTCTCTAGGAGTATCTTGGCTTGTGATTGGACCTTTGTTTTACCATGTAAATTTCAGGTTCAGCTTGTCAGAGCCCACAGAAGTATCTGTTGGGGAATTTAATTAGAATTGCAGTGTATCTACACATTTGCTAATATCTCTCTTCACTCTTCATTTTTGCATCTCTGACCTTAACATCTGAAATGATTTCTCTTTTATCTGAAACATATACTTTAGAATATCTCCTATCTTCCTTAGTTAAGGTCCATCTAATTAATTCTTACTCATCTAAAAATACATTTATTGCAACCTCATTTCTTAGAGTTTGCCAATTCAATGACACATTTAAAACAATTTTTAATCTTTTCTTGCCTTATCACTTGTTTTTTATCAGTAGCATCATTCCTGGGATTTTTTTTTTTAAGTTGTTATGTTTTGTGTGTGTGTTTTTTTTAAATACAGGGTTCTTTAGAATAATTTTTAATTGCAGAGAAGAAAAAGGGGGGAAGAAAACTTATTTTCTCCCTGCCCAGATAACCCATTAACAACAAAAAATAATAATAATAATAAAGTAATGCATATCTAAGATTAAACTTTTTAGCTGCAAGAAAGTGAAGGTTGAATCTCCTTCCCCACATCCCACCCATCATTCTTCCCCTCAGCCTGCAACTTTGATTTCCTTCAGATAAATATTTTGCATATCTCCATGTTCCTATTAATATACTCATTTTTAAAATGTTACCTATATTACATATATATCTTTTGCTTTTTTGATTTATTAATGTACTTTAGTGCTCTTTCTACAGCAGCACATAAAAATCTTCTATTTTTATTTATGCATAGTATTTCATCATATGGATATGCCATAATTAATTTTTTAAAAAAAAGTCCAGTGACTTCATCTCTATTCTTGGCAGGTATTTGGGGATCATATATGTGGGTTCAAGTCCTAACACGGGGGAATGTGAGCCAAAGGATTTGTGTTTTGAATTTTTTTTGATACATAAAAACCACTACCTTTTAAACCTCTGTGATGCAGACTAAAATCCAGTTTCCTTAAAAAGCAGCACGTTGAAAGCTTCCTCCTGTCACCCGAACCCCACACCTGCTCCCTCCCTTCGGGAAGGCACATATGGATTAAAAATCTACTGTACTGAAAGCTAATTTAGAATGTAAATTAAGTACTTAAAATAATTTTCTGTTCATTAGTCCCAGAGAGGGTCACGTGTAACAATAAACTGGTCTGCCTCAGGACACTAAACATATTAACAACAAAAATCCTCAGGTAATAAATTAGTTAAACTATCTGTGCCCTGCCTGGGTCATCGAATTTGTGAGCCTGCCTTGCGTTTCTTCTCTATGGGAACCTCTTTCCCTTCCTAGTTAAAGAGGACCCCCGAGGATGGAAACCGTGTTCCATTACTGTCACAGTCCAGTGAATATCTGTTCAAATAAATCAAGTTTAATCTCTTGATATAAACAGATAAAAAGTTTATGTTCTTCAAAGGAAAGGTTCTCCTCGGGATAGGGGAGAATTGGATAGAGGTCAAGTTCAAAGACCAAATCCAACACGAGAGATATTTTCTTCTCAGGTGGGTCTAGAAACGAAGACCGTACATGATTCTTGGCTCCTTAATAGTGAGGCGTGTTTCTCCAGCTTCTGGACAATTATTTGTAGAAGTAACGAGTGAAGCAATCCATTATTCGATGGCTAACCATTTTAAGGAATAGGACAGGGCCTGGCTCCTTTTGATGACTTCTTTACAGTGGTTTAAAATTTCAAACTATATTCGAGGAGGAAAAAGGTTTGCAGCATTCTGATATAATTTTAAAATACGGTTTCAGGAATAGCTTTGTTTCTGTTCAAATGAATTTCTGATTTGTAAACGTTCCCAGGCACACGTGGGATTCGCTTTGCCATCTTCTTTGAGGGCCAGCTGTGCGGTATGAATTGAAATATATCTATGCAGTATTTAGGGTTTTTAAAATTTCTCTACGAGATGATAAGATGCTGTTCTGTGCCCTCCCAACCCCGCCGAAAAGCGAGAGATTTATTTTAACCACTCAGAAGTCTGGCCTTTTTGAAGAAGGAGCTGAGAGTCATCTTACCGCTGTCTCTCAGCGGCAGTTGTCCCGATCAGTCTTCTTAAATCCCATTCTTAAACCACGTCGGAGCAGCAGCAGCCCCTGAAACTGTCTCCGCGCGTCCCCTCTGTGTCAGCGGCATTCTGGTGAACCCAGAATCAGCCACCCGTGAAACGAAAAGCACCCACCCGTGTGACGAGTGATTCAGAATGAGCCCGTTAGAATTTCTGAACGCCTACGAACAACTGAATCGAGCCGGCCGAGGAGGAAACACGGAGACCTGTCAACGGCGTGTTTCGTTCTCTTTATTTATTGGTTTCCCCTCCCCCTCCCCCCTAGAACTGTGTATAAGTCAGAACTGTGTATTCCTCTGGAGCAGCATTGTCACTTCAGGAGGATATTTGAGACTTCCGCTGGTCCACTTTCGTTTTCGTCTCTCAGTGCCTTGGCTACTGTCACAAGTAGTCGCTCCAGACCGGGAGCCCCAAGACCTGTGTCCCATGCTGAGTCAGGCCACTCGCGAGCATCTGGACAAGAGCCCTAACCCCCTGGGTAGTCAGCGGCCTCGTAACTTAGGGATTCAGTCACCTCCGAGCCCATTTACACGCTGTAATTCTGTTTTTTTTTTCAAGTATCAACAGCAAGGGGTTTATGCGGATCCAACAATCTTTCTTGTTTTCTAAAAGCGTACTGGCCACTTGCACATTTATTTATGTTTGCAGTTTGAACATTCAGAAGGTCGCTTTACCGTTCAGAAGAAGCCGGCCTCGGGGCTGGGTGTGCCACCCCACCCAGGACAGTAGGTGCCTCAGTTGTGTGTCTGAAACCCCAGGATTAATGGTTAAGTCAGAATTAACATCAGCAGGACCTTTGCAAAAGAGAAATGGTCAAGAAAGATACTGTAAACTGTTTTCCTCACGGGCGGGCCAGGAAATGCAAATTGGACAGCAGCCAGGTGCCATTCTCCGCAGAGCCAAGAAGCCTTCGCTGTGGTTGGGAACAACCATCCTGAAAAGCATTTTGGCGACATGTAGTGAGAGTCTTAAAGGCGTGCACACTCGGGACACACTCACGGCACTTCTAGAAATCTGTCCTAAGGAAATGATCAGAAATGCAGACTTAAGCACCACTTAGTGTTATTTCAAGCAACTAAAGATTCCGATAGAACCAACCGAGATGCCCCAGAATGCAGAGGAAGGGTAAAAATCAAGTAGCGTCGAGCTGGAGGGAAGACTCCTGGACAGCTCTGTAAAATTATATCACAGAGAATGTTTAGTGATGTGGAGAAATGCACCGGAAGTAATGAGGTTTGAACAGAGCAGGATACAGAGCTGTGGACACAGTTTGGTCATTGCTGCCTTTATATAGGTACAGACCACGCACGTACACCGTGCAAGAGAAAAGACTCGCAAACATTATGCCTGCAAGTTAACACGTGTCTCCTCTGGATGGTACACTCATCGATGATTTTATTTATTAACTTTTTTATTGCACTTCTGATTTTTTCCAGATTTTTTTACAATGATTGTGTAACTTTGTAACAGGGGGAAAAAAGTCATTTGCAGTATGTCTTCTGCAGCAGGGAAATGCCGCGAGCCCCTGGGTCCCATCCCTGGGTGTGGGGCAGGCATCAGCTTCGGGCCACAGGACCAGAGGGGGAACACTCACAGCCACTTCCAGTGACCTGAAGTAACATTTTCTCTCACGTTGGGAGAGGCAGCTGTACCCTGGGAGGCGTGTCAGGCCCTGCTGTTGCTCTTTGATGCGACTCAGAGAGACACTAAATCCCCGGAGCCGAGATTCTCCCAGCCGTTCGCCGTCGACAAAGCGTGGAGGCGGCCGAAGCTGCTGCCCCGCGCCTCACAGCCGCCCGCTGACCGCGGCGGAGAGCTCAGCAGGCCCTGGTCCGCGGCGCTTTGTCCCCGCTCTGTGATCACGCCGGACACGGAGCTATGGAGGGAAGAGAAAGGAAGGAAGAGAAGCCGAGCTTGGCTGTCTGTCGTCAATAAGGCCACCTTCCGAGCTGCCGGCTGGCGGCTAGAAACAGGGACAGTCGTATTTCAAAACTGAGCCGTGGTTTAATGCTCCGAAAGTGGCTAATGGTGTGACGTGACGGTCACAGACACGAGGCGAGGATGAAGAGGGAGGTGAACGTAGCGTGGGAAGCCTCCACTGGAGACTGTTTTCAGAGGCCCACGGCTTCCTGTTGCCTTTTTTCTGGATCTGCACAGTAGCCGCCTGCCCAGGTCAAGGGAGTGGGCAGCAGGCTGTCCAGGGCTTTGGAAAGTAGGTCGGTGTCACCCCCGGGGACGAGTTAGGCCTCTGCTGAGTCTTGAGATTCTCGGTTAGTATATTTTTTGTATGCAGTGATTTTTATTAGGGTGCTGAAATTCCTATGAATTTTATCCTATGAATTAGCAACCCTCCCCTCCCGCCCTCTTTCTCAGTGTCTCCCTCCCCTCCATCCGTCCCTCCCTTCCGCTTTTCCTGCCTTCCTTTCTTGGTGGAGTAAAGGCGGCCGTCAGTCACCCGCAGATGTCTGTTGTTGCAGCATCTGGACCAGTGCAGTCGGAACTACGCGGGAAGCATGCAGACCCCCCCGACGCCAGTCACTCCGCTTGCTTGGAGCTGTGCTGCAGCACAGGCCACGTGACCCTCCTCCAGGGGCTCGTGGTAAAGGAGGAAGGAGAGAGCTGGCCCAGAGGAAGAAAAAAGGCACAAATGTGTCTTCATGAAGCAAAACCATGTAGGCCTTCCTACAGGCAGAGGGCCTGTGTGACGCCCCCACTTTTGATGGTCTGAGCCAGAAGGGGTTTGTTGATGGTTTAGAGTTGCAGGTTTTCCGTTTTCTTTCGAAGGCCCCTCCTATGCTCGGTCACTATGGTGAGCGGATGTATAACTCAGCTGCTTAGACAAGGTGGTTCCCAAGTACCAGTTGCTGACTGAATGAATGAGCGAGCAAACAAACAGGAAATGCATTACACCCAGGTATCTTGATGATGACCTTGGCAATGTGGTGTGATTTCTGCTCCAGCAGGACTGGCTTCCAAGTCCATCGGGGCCCTCGGGGTCCCCTCGACCCTCGTTCCCATGTGCCACGCTGCCCTCTGTGTGGCACTTGGCGCCCCCCTCCCCGTGGTGTCGACGGTTATCCCTGAGCGTGCCTGGGCTGCCTGGGCTGCTGTTAGCTGTAAGCTCTCTGGTTAACTGCAGCGTGCCCAGCACCTAGTCGTCTCCCAGATGCGTGTTGAATAAAGCATGACGCTCATTCAGAGCTAAACCACACACGGGGTGGATGTGGCCGGCTTCAGCCAAGGAAAGGAGAACCAGAGTCCCACAACCCAGGGGCAGGGAGACCACTGGCAAACGAGCAGCCTTCCAGGAGCTGGGAGATGCCCCATCCCCATGGCAAACTGCCAGGCGGACTCCTGGGTGCTCTCGTGCCCTTGCTGCTGCTCACCATCCTACGAGCGCGAAGTGGGCAGGGTTTGACACCTGTGCAGAAAGGTCATGGCCACAGCTGGAGGCCACAGCACCCAGTGCCTGCCGTCCATTCGCCCCCTTCTCTCTGCTGGTCTCTCCATGTTGTCGCCGCCTCCGCTGCTGTCCCCTCCACGCCATCCCCGCCTCCGCTGCTGTCCCCTCCACACCGTCCCAGCCTCCGCTGCTGTCCCCTCCACACCGTCCCCGCCTCCGCTGCTGGCAAGCTTGTTTGTTCCCGGAACAAACTTGATTTAAGTTCACACCAATGAACATTGATCGCACCTCTGCTGTGAACTGGGTGCCGGGAGGGGTCTTCAAGGATTTTCCTCCTCCTATTGCATCTTCACAGGAGGAGGACAGACAGGGAGCGGCCCACCTGTTTACACAGTAACATTCAGTATCTGCCAGACACAGATGCAGGAGCCACATACTACACACGCCCGTAGGAAAAAGCCAGGAGGGCTCGGGACGCCTTCGTGGTAGAGGTGGCGTTGGCGTCGGGCCTGGAAGGGGTAGCGTTCTGACAGGTGGGCAGTTGTGATCGCACTGCAGGGAACAGTGTGAGTGAGGACACGGAAGCACATATGCGTAGCATGTGGAAAGAGCAGAGGAGACGAGATGGGGCAAGAGCAGCCAGGCTGAGGGACTGGGACTTGGTCTGGAAGGAGTCAGTCGACTCTTCCTTCTCCTTCCTCGCAGCTCTGCGGGTGGTTGGCACTGGTCTGGTTTGGTGACAGCAGCCAGGCCGGCTCCCTGAGGGCAGGGACTGCTGTGCCCACCAGGACATCCCCAGTGCCCGGCACACAGTGGACACTCGGTCAGCACCTGCTGAGTAAAGAGACGGTCAGTCTCACACGGTGACTCTGCTCTCTGAAAATGTGCCAGGAAGATTCCGAGTTCAGCCTAAGCCACAGGAAGAGCCGCTGGGGGTCAGAGAGGGCTGCGTGGGGGGCCGGGGGCGGGCACCTGGGCCGGGCACCTGGGCCGGGCACCTGGGCCGGGCACCTGGGCCGGGCACCTGGGCCGGGCACCTGGGCTGGGCACCGGGGCCGTGGCACCCAGCCTCAGCACTGCTGCTCGAGGTGGTCCTTCCGAGACAGCCCCGCGGCGCTGCTGCCCCAGGGGAAGGGGCCCAGCGAGTTCCAGCGACCAGGTGCTGTCACCGAGTTTCAGAAGTCGGGGTTATTCGTTTAGCCGGCAGGCCCGAACGCCTGCCCGTCCCGGAGAAAGCGTCCGGGGTGGACGTGCCCTTGAGCTGCCCCACGTCGAAAGGGTTAGGCAGGAGTGAGCAATCGATGGGGTGAGAAGCCAGGTTGGCGGGGCCCCTGGTCGGGGAGACCGTGCCCAGAAGGTCGTTTGGGGACCTTCAGGGGGTCGGCCACATCCTGGTCATGTGACCACACAGGTATGTTTATGCGGTGACAGTTCATCAGGCTTTATCCCTAGGGTGTGTTCAGCTTCAAGTAAGAGTTTACTATCAAATAAGCGAGAGTTGTGAAGGTGAGGCCTCAGGCGGAGGGCTGGAGGCAGGGTCAGAGGCTGGGGCTGTAATTCCACCCGTTCCCACAGGGGGGCGACATTGTGCCTCTTGGCGAAATTCGCGCGCAGAGCCCAGGACTCCCCTTTCTTCCCCCCTCCTTCCTTGAGGCTTCGCTGCGCCTGGTTTTGATCATCCTACTCAGCTTTATCTTTGGGATCTGGATTGTTCCCCCCACCCTTCCATCCCAAAGACATCTTACCGTCTGTCTCTTTCGTGTTAGGCAGCGATGTGTAAACACACATACTCTCATACGATTTTAAAATTCACAGGCCAGGAATTCCTTTTTTTCTAGCTGACCCTCAACTCTTCCCCAGTCAATCTCTTTGTCCCACTCTGTTCCCTCCCACCCCCCTAATCCACTAGAAAGTTTTCTCTAAATCACCTCTGTCCACACAGTGTTAAGACAGGGCCTGCACGGTGTACAGATTGGTGGGGTGGGGGGAGTTCCAGAGGCCCCAGTCAGTAATAATTCGTCTAAATCTGATGGCCTCGCGTGCGAGATGAGATCCTATTAAATTAACAAAGCCCGCGCCTCCTACCGGCATCCCCAGAGCTAGGTTCGTGGCCAGTTGGGCCTCCTTGAAGGTATTGGGTTTTTGGTTTTTGAACCTCTAAATAAAGGCCACCCCGTATTTGAACTCGAAACCCCAAAGGGCTTGCATTTTAAAGGTCTGCGAGGTTGCTGGTGAGTTTGGAGCAGGTCTTGCTTACACGCTTCAAAACTGAATCAGGCGGCTTCTTCAGAGAAGAGCATTTCAACTTCGAAATAAAGTCATTTCAGTATGAGGGCCATCTGCTACTCGTCCTCTTAAGAGAAAAAATATATCTTACACCACTTAGCCAGTAAGGGTGTAACTAAAACTACTTTTTAAAAATCAGGCACTATAAATAAATTATAATTCATCCGTACTGTAGATATCTAGGTAGCTGTTTAAAAGTGTGATAGATCTATATGGACTGTTGGGGAAAACATTCATTCATATTATTAAATGAAATACTACTAAGTAATATGTATTATCCATTTATTTAAATCCCCCCAAAATCTTTGCAACCATGTACATGTATATACAGATGTCTATGGAAAAGGCATTGAAAAAAAGTCTCCAGACTTTTCCATGATATTCACCAAACTATCAATAATAACCATCTCCTCCGTGTGGAGTAGGCCTAGGAAGAGAGGGTAATGTTTGAACTTGAACACCAAAAGATATATTCATGGATAATTTTATTAATTTTTTTTAAAAAGAATGTAAGCAGTATATATTTGTTTAAGGGGGAAAAAAAGTAGCTTGCTTGCACAGAGCCCCAGCTTAAACCTCTCTGTGTCCTTGAGCCTTTCCGTATGCTGGGCTCAGCACGTAGCTGACATCCGTGTGGCTCTTTAAAATTTGCAAGTGTGTAGACGCAGCCATTGCACTTCATCTTCCCGACAACCCTACAAGGCAGATGTCTGCCTCCGTTTCATAGATGAGCAAACTGACGCTAAGAACGAGTAAGTGACTTGCCTCTTGGCTCACAGAATTCATGGAGAAGCAGAACTGAGACTCAAACCCAGGAAGGACTTCCAGATCGGAAGCCTAATGTACTTTCCACTTCGCCACGATAGAAAGTGGTCCGTACCTGGCGATTTGACTCAGTTTTCTTATCGCTTGTTTATAAGGCGCGCTTGGCTCCGGTTGGCTCTCTAAGCGGCGTTGCTCAGCCTACCTGTTTTCGTGGAGGGCGGTTCTCTCTATCAGCTGGTAAGATCTAAGCTGTTTTCTTCATGCCCCGAATCCCTGCCCCAACCGTCTTCTTCTCCTGTTGTTCTTTCTCAGAGAGCCTTTTCATAAGCTGCTAGCCCAAGGCCTCATCAAGGGGCAGACCTTCCGCCTCCCGTCTGGGCAGTATCTTCGGAGAGAGGAAGTAGATCTCACAGGTAAGCATGGTCCATGCAGTCCCATCCAGGTACGGGCAAAGAACTGAGGTTAGGCCTATGAGCCGTTGATAGAGCATGCGTGCACAGTAAGGCCTCGGCTGGGTGGGGAACCCAGGAGTGGGACTCGCTGGCCTCTTTCAGCGTGCTCTGGGCGGACGCCCTCGGAAGCCTGGGCTGGGACCTGCTCCCTGCTCCTCGGCCCCACCCAGTGCAGCCTCAACTGCTGCCTTTGGAAGGGTCTTTGTGTGTAATCAGCTTGGGCATCACCTGTCCTGTCTTGTCCCATGTTGGACAGTCCCTCTCAGAGACAGAGTTCCCAGGCCTAAGAGACGCTTCTCCAAGACCGAGGTACCCCCGGAGTTTCTCTCCACGTGGCCTAGAGGCCTGTGGTAGCTGTGCAGTTTGCACACTGCACAAAGGCACCCAGCCGAGGTGACCAGGGCCCCGAATCCGGCCGCTTGCCAAACCTCACACCTCAGGGCCACGTCTGCCCAGGGAGGGCACCTTCTTCGTACTTCTCAGCATCTCTGCCCAGGAAAGGGCCCGGTCCCTAAATCGCACGCAGTGCCATGAAGGCTCCCCGTAGCCTGGGACGGGTGTGTGGGGCACATGGGAAACCGGGTCCCTGAGCCTCAGCACAGCCGCGTAAAACGACCCGCTCCCCTCCGAGGTCATCGGGCCATACAGCCTTGTGGACATCTCGTCCCTTCTCATGCAGACTTGCCGCTGGGACGGGAAACGTGACGGACAAGGGGGGTGTGCCTCTGTGAAACACGGAGTCGGCTTTTGGGGACATACATAGGTCCCTGGGGGGTTCGGTTGCTGTTGGAGTTGGGGATTATTTGGCTGGAAGAGACAGAACTCCACCCAAAGGCGTGTCTATTTAGCAAAGGACGTGAGAATGTCACCCAGACAGCTGCAGGAAGACAGCGGGGCCCCCTCGGCCTGTGGGAAGCCACCGGGAGGCTCCTTTCTCCTCGCCCTCTCTCCCGCCCCGAGTTCCTCTTCCTGCGTCTCTGTTCTGCTCCCCTTCTTCCTCCAGCCTCGGCGTCTGCTCCCCCTAATTTCGGATTGCACAGTGACCTGGGGAGCCGCCGTGCCGAGCCTTGCCCCATCTCTCTAGGACTTCGAGGGTCCAGCCCCCAACAGCATCAAAACAGGTTCTGTCTCTCAGTTCCAATTCCTGAGAAAGCGGCTTAGCCGTGTCAGGTCCTTCCTGGTCCCCATCGCTGGGGCTTGGCCTCAAGGTCCCCTCATCCACACATGGCCGTTTAAGGTCTCCCACATCAGCACCTTTGGGACCACTGGCCTGTAGGTGGGGCAGAGACAGCTCTGAAGAACAGGGCGTGGCAGGCGGGCGCCACAACGGGACAGGACGGTTAGTGTGAGCCCAGCGAGTTGGCTGCATGGGCCCGACCGTGCAGGGTCCCTCTGGGGGACACTACATGGGCACCGAGACCAGGCCTGGAGGCGAAGTGACCGCTCAGGGCGCTTTGCTGCTCTGAGGCCCTCGCGGGTCAGCTGCCAGCTGCCGTAAGGGACCGTGAATCCGTAAAGAAGACAGCAGCATGTGCGAGTCTTCCTTACCCTTTTTACATTCCTTTTTTGTTGTTGTTCATAGGTAATTTATAAAGGGGGAAGTTGCTTGGTCTCGTTTTGTGGTTGAGAAAAAGCAGTCCCAGGCCGTTATAACAGTGCTGTATATTCACGCAAGGAAGACTCGGGGTGGGAGGTGGGCCTCAATTATTTAAGAAACTTTTCATAGTGTCACATAGAGGGAGCGAGAGAGAGGGGCACGCCCAGTGACTGCGTGGACTCCGGTAACCGCGCACCAGTGCTTGCTTAGCGAGCGTATGCCTGCAGCTCCGATGCAGAACCACGCGCACCACGCGCTCGTGTCACTCTGGCGTCTAGGTCCTGCTCCCGTCCACGCGCAAACCCGAGAGAAGGTGCAGGTGACGTGGGAGAAGATGAGCAAGTCCAAGCACAACGGCGTGGAGCCCGAGCGGGTGGTCGCACTCTACGGCGTCGACACCGTGCGGCTCTACCTGCTTTTCGCCGCCCCTCCCGAGAAGGACATCTTGTGGGACACGAAGAGTGAGTCGCCCGCCCCTTCCTCGCCCGCCCCCTTTGCGTTCCGCCTCGGACGCCGGGCGGACCCCAGAGAGCGGGTGTCTTTGTCGGTGACGGGAGCGGAGGATTCTAGAAATCGGCTCTGTGAAGCGAGCAGCGGTGTGTCCGCCGCTTAGCCCAGGGCTGGACCCTTCTCCGCTCGGTGCTCCCTGAGGGAACGAGCCTCAGCATCCCTCAGGGAGCTCGTTGCCGTGGCGATTCCCGGTCCTCGGCCTGGATTGGCTGACACGGGGCCTCTGCTGAGTCTGTGACCTCATGCAGACTCTGTTGGGGCCCGCCGTGAGGACAGCCCCAGAGAGCTGGGCTGGCTTCCACGCCGCCCCTGGGCCCGCTGCGGTCCCCAGAGGCCAGGCCCCTCTCAATCTGCCCCAAAGGCTTTTTCTAGAACAGTGTCACCGCCCCTCACCCATCCAGAACCCACCCCCGCACCCTGTGGTTAATATTACCAATGACCTCTTCGGTCGCCGTGGCAACCTCCAGAGCCCCCCACCCCAACCCAAGGGTGCTGTTTCTCCCCATAGCCGCTTAGCTCCAACAGGGCACGAGCAATATAGTTCAGGTATCTGGACATCCTAGAGTAAACCGTCCCACAGTCGTGTGGTCTGCCCCACGTGTTATGTTATGGGACGCGGAGTCAGAGGCCTGGGGTTGCCGTTTATCTTGACCGTGTCCAGTGAGAAGTGCGGTCTGGAGCACGAGTCACAGACGCCAGTCCCAGGACTAGCTGCGTTCAAACCTCTGGGGACTTACACAGCGCAGACCTTTAGCAGAGGTTCTGGCTCTCCACGCCACCCTGCAGAATTGGCTCGAGGAATCTGTGTCTGACAAGCCTTCCAGAAGGTCCTGCTTTGCATCCAGGCTTCTGAATGCCTGGCTCCATGGCCAAAAAGTAAAAACCCTAGACCGGCCACCCATGGGACCCAGTGCCACCAGATGACGCCGTTCGGCTTCTCCAGCAGATCAGAGGGGCAACTAGATTTGATGAGCATGTTTGAAATAGGAAATACACACCTCGCTGCCAGGACAGGAGTTGTGTTAAAAGGCCCATGAGCTGTACAGCTGAGCAGCCCCCAGCGTGGTCTGTGAACCACCGCCATCGCAGGTCACCTGTCCCCATGAGACGAGAAGCTCGTACTGGTGTAAGCCAGCTGTGTCTCCAAGCACACCGCCAATAGCACAGACACTTGTCACCACGAGCTTTCTTAATCAGCGAGGCGGCGTGCTGTGCACAGCCTGGCTAAGCCCCCGAGCTCATCGTGTGCCGGTGGCGGACCGTGGGCAGCACTCTGAGTAGCCCTGCTGCCCCGTGCTCTGCACATCTGGGGCTGTGCTGTGTGATGGAACCGGGCCTGGCCTGAGTTCCCAGATGGGGGAGGACCCTGCCACCCGCCCTTAAATACCGCCCTCGGGGCGCAGTAAAGTGCGTCTTCGATTCACAGGCATCTTTCTCGGCTTGGGGAGAACCCTGCCAGTCGTCCTCACATGTCTCTCTTCTCTCTCTCGGTGACTGACACGGAACTCAGCCGACGCGCTCCCCGGCGTGCTGAGGTGGCAGCAGCGCCTCTGGGCCTTGGCGACCCGATTTATCGAGGCCAGGACTTCCGGGACGGTCCCCAGGCCTCAGCTGCTGAGGGACGAGGAGAAGGCCGAAGCCAAGAAGCTCTGGGAGTACAAGAACCAGGTCATCTCTCAGGTCAGAGTCCAGGGGACGCTGGTTCGTTCTGTAACTGGGCGCTCGTCGTCCGTGTGGCCCACCTTCTCCTAGGGCGGGTCCCCGTGGGTCTCATCCTCATGGTTATGGTGGCCCCACTTGCCTCGATGAAGTCTTAGCACTTTGGATATTTCACCAAGGCGGATATTTCACCGAAGTACAAACATCCTGGAGAGCCTGGCTCCCTCTAGCTACGTCTTGCGTTTGTCCATCCTGCCCCTCAGGAAGCTGCCCGCTTCCCACGGTCCCATGCTTAACACATCCGGGCAGAGCGCCAAATCAGAATCACGCCGATGACACGCTGTATGGGTTATAGTCACAGAAACAGAACGTCAGAGTTGAAAGGGATGTGAAGAGACTCTCTTCTTTCACTTCCTCAGTTTACAGAAGGCAACAGAGATGAGGCACAGAGAGGTTAATTGTTTTGCAGAAGGTCACACAGCGAGTGAGGAACCGAACAGAGACTAGAACCCAAGTCCCCCCGATGCTCAGCATTGCGGGGACCCGCCCACTCGTTTACTGTGTTACCCCAATATCCGTGTGAGTTACCGTGGGTTAATTTTTTGCAATTAAATGGTTTATTCATGTTACCTTCTTAAAGAATAGTATATTGTTGTCCTGATCATTTTAAAACATCAGTAAAACATTCTTCATCGATAACAAAACCATTTCAGTTTTTGAGGTTTTTGTTTTGTCTTTTTTTTTTTTTTTTTTTAAGATTTGTTGATTCAAACTTATAAAGTCAGCCAAGGTCACTTATCTGGGCTTTGACAACTCATAACGTTTGTATAACCCGAAGTGGCCCTGGGCCCAGCATGGTCTCGTCTGGTGACACTTCGTCAGTTTTATTTCTGTCCTCTGTCCTCTGGTGTGAGGAAACAGAGCTCACTTGATTGAATTTAGTGATCTGAGTGATGTCTGAACGATTGTTGTCATACCACATATTTTCTCTCCAGATCTGGCAAATTTTCCTATTCTGTCAGATAATAGAATCGGGGTATTTCAGCAAGTTGGGAACTCGTAACGTCTTAGAGATGTCTTATTTTTTTTTACGTTCTTGCTCGTGGTCAAAGTTGAAAAGCACAAACGGGGAAAAAAAAAAACTGACAAATCGTGTTCGTGTTTTTGTGTTGACTCCATATTTGAAAATGTAAAACTAACCGTATTCCATACACTAATAATCTTCCCTGCGAATTAAAGTCACATGACCAAGGGGAAGCGACGGCCTTTGCCCCATCTCCCGTTGACTGGCGTTTCGCTGTTTGCTCGTGCGTGGGTCCCGCCTCCTACTCATGGGTTTGCAGTGTTTTCCTTCTCCTGTGGGAACCGACGCTGTCCCAGACACGGGGACGGGCACGGTCCCCCGCGGTGGATCAACACCGACGTGCTGTTAACACTCTTCGTGCCGCTGAAACGTCACAGCGGTTATTTGCGACGGTGAACACACACACTGATAAATGGCTACGATTGCACGCACTTAATTTCACATGTTGGGGGGGATAATTCTGCTTCATCTGTGGAACGCTTAAAGGAACTGGGAAGAAAGCCAACTAATTCGACTCTTTCCCACAGGTGACCGCGCATTTCACAGAGGACTTCTCACTGAATTCTGCGATTTCTCATCTCATGGGACTCAGCAGTGCCCTCCTGGTACGTGGCCCGTCTGTCCTCGCGGTGGCTGCCGAGGAGGGGAATGGCCCGCGAGGTCTCGGGTCACCACGGTGTCACCCTCTCGGTGCAGCTCCACCACCCTCAAGGAGCGTTCTTTCCATGGTCACAGCCTAGTTTTATAGCTGGGGGTTTTGTAAAGTTTATCTGGGCCAAACCCCCTCCCCCCACCACCCCCGCAGTTTGCAGAAGAGGACAGAGGCCCAGCAAGGTTAGATGACTGGCTGGTTAACGAGTGACAAACCCAAGGGCGCACTGGGCCTCCCGGCCTTCCAGCTGTGCTCTGCTCCGTGTTCCCACTGCCGCATTTCCTGAGCGGGCGGAGGACCTTCTTGGCACCACTGACTTCTGCCACTCATTCCACCTGGACCCCATCAGGTTTAGATGGAACAAAATCAGCCTCAGCAGGATACACTCATCCTCTTCCAACACGTGGCCGCCATTTTTCCAGCCAGGTAAAGGCCCTGTCAACAGATGGAGCTTAGGAAGGTGGTTAGCTGTTTGGACAACAACAACAAAAACATGCATTAACACTATTCACAGATGCTCTTTATAATGAGGCCCTCTCCAGGCTTTTAAGAACAGTGGAAGAAATTTACAGATTTGACTACATAAAGCTTACCGTTTTTAGTCTATTAAAACATGCCATATTAAAAAAATAGGTAAAAACCGGGGAAGACATTTATAACAAATACATCCAACAAAAAGGTAATATCCTTAATATGTAAACAGCTCTTACATATTAGTATGGAAACCTAACCCCCTAAATTGTCAAAGGATGTGAAAAGGTAATAATTCATAGGAGCTAGAAATAGGCAAACTTGTAGTGGGAAAAAAAAAATCTGCCCTACTAAGTACCATGAAATGCAAATTAAAAATGAGATGCTATCAAATTTACAGAGAAGTTTTAACGTAGCTGTTCTTCATGCCGTCGCAAAGACGGGGAGACAGGTTTCCACACCCCAGACGTGGTTGGTGTGACCTCGGCAGGAAGCACCCCACGGTAGCCCTGGGGCCGTGTCTTCAAGCGTCCGCTGGCAGGTGATTCACAATCACAGAGACTTGGGAGCCCAAATGTCCTCCCGTGGGAAAATGGTGACATGGCTTATGTCACGTCAGTAAGAAGGAAATGTGCCACCACCATTAGCATCACGTCTTCCGAGAATACTTAACAGCAGAAACTTTTCGTGATCTAGGGTCAAGTAAAAACATACAATACAGAAGTGTCTATATGGTAAGAAGCCCTAATCATGAAAACGTTATGTGTAAGGGAGTGTGTACTCACATAGTTTTGCATTTTTGGAGACTGGGGTAAAATATACTTTGGTGGGGGAGGGATGGTACAGTTGTGAGTGGTTTTGTATTTCCTAGATTTCCGGAGCTGAGTGTGTCCTTTTTTTTTTTTTTTTTTTTTTTTAAATCAGGAAAAAGGAGCAAATATTATAGAAAAAAATTAAGTTTGAAAATTTAAAAGCCTCCCACTCCCTGGCAGCTCGTTCTGTCCACCGCCCTCTGATGGATGGTCTCGGTACCCTTACCCACGCAGTTGTGCTCAGATCTCTCAGACGATTTTTCAGAGATCACATTGTGATGGGAAAACTACATGCCCCCCAGCACACCGCACACTGCACCCTGACCCCCACTCCTCAGCCCTAAACTGGCAGCACCCCAGACTCCGTGCCGTTGGGGTTAATGGAGGCGTGACGGGTTCCTAACCCCATTTCCAAGCCCTCTCCCCTGTCCAGAGAATGCGGGTGATGGGACCGAACGAAAGTCCTGAGCTCGTAAACGTGTCTTGGTCTTTCTGGTGACCAGCCCCACCCAGGAGCTATTGAGGAGCCCACCCAGAGTCACCTCATTAGAACAAAAGACACCTCTACCACCCAGCAAATTCCAAAGGGTTTAGGAGCCCTGTGCCAGGAACCAGGGCCTGAAACCAATATATATTTTTTTCTGTTCACACATATATCCACGCATTGTTCAAACAAACAAACAAACAGAAAACCATGTAATATTGTTGGCCTCGCTATACCCAGCAAAATACATCACGTGGGCCCTGACTTTTAATTTTTAAAAATATATCATAAAATTAAACCGGAATCGTGTTTGTCACAGGGTGTTAGGGACATGTACAGGGTGCCACAACACGCTGAGCTGGTCTTTACCGTGACTTCCTCGGGGTGCCTTGAGAACTGCTGGCCTCCATGAAGTCCCTTCAGCAGTGTCCCCCTGCAGCCACCTCTAGGCGGCCCTTCCCCCTTCCACGCCCCAGCTCCCCCCCCCAGCCATGTGACCAGGGCGCCCTGCCTCCCCACCCGTGGGATCCTGTGACATCCTTGACTCATTTGTTGGTATTCCCTCCCACTGACTGCAAGCTCCTTCGGGGAGAGACATCTTGTTTTGTAAAATATAATCCAAGTATCTGGGACGGGTTATCCCTACAGTCTGGCACATAGCACGTAAGCCATGTGTGGAGTGGGTGTGACTGGTGAGCCGCACCTCAGGAAGGAAGCCACTGCAGGTTCACAGTAACCGGCCATGCTGTGTAAGAGAGTGGAGCCCCCTGAGCTCCCCGAGGCGGGCAGGAGGACCCGCGCATCGGAGGGTCCACCTTGTTAAACCTTTGAGCAGGCTTTTCGCATCTCTCTCTGGTCCTGCAGCATACAGGAAACCGAGCAGAGCGGAGAAGGGTTCTACTCTGAGATAAGCCCAACCAGATTGTAATCCAGACTCCCCGCCTGGTTCACGGTGTGCCCGCGGCTGATTACTGTGCCCTCTCCAAGCCTTAGCTGCTTCGTCCGCGTACCCCACCCACTCGTGAGAACTGGTCGAGTTGGCATCAGGCCGAGGGCATAGTAAATGCTCAGTTAGTAGTGACTTATTTGTTGTTGCTGCTGCTGCAGATTTTTCTTTAAAAACTGAGTGGCTTTACTAATGGTTACCATATTTAAGGATCCTATACTTATGGCTGTTATTTTTTTCTTTTTTTTAATTAAAAAAATTTTTTTTTCACGTACAGTCCACGTTCAACGTTATATTAGTTTTAGGTGCACCGCATAGCAGTTAGACATTTATATCACCAACAGAGTGAACCCCCCATAAGTCTAGTCCCCTCCTGGCCCCATACCTAGTTATTACGATATTATCGATCGTATTCCCTATGCCGTACTCTTCTTACAGCCCCGACACTGTCTTGTAACTGCCAATTTGTATTTCTTAATCCCTGGACCTTTTCCACCCACTCCCCCCACCCCCTTGCATCTGGCAGCCATCAAAACGTTCTCTGTATCTATGAGTTTCTGTCTTATGTGTTCATTTCTTTTGTTTGTTTAGATTCCACATATAAGTGAAATCATGTGGGATCTGTCTTTCCCTGTCTTCTTTATTTCACTTAGCATAATCCCCTCTAGGTCCATCCATGTGGCCGCCGCTATTTTTAATGACTGTAATTAACTGGGGGAAGTTCTCTGTCCAGAGCAAAAATGGCTGACAGAGGCGGCTTCTCCCTTCCTGCTGTGTCTCTGGACTTCGGCCGTGTCGATGGCCGTGTCCTTGCCCGTGCTTCTTCTGTACGCCTCCGTGTCCTTCCGTCTGTCCACTGTTATTTTTTTTCTCTTCCTCAGCAAGCTTCTCAGAGGGTCGTCCTGCACAGCCCCGAGTTCGAGGATGCGCTGTGCGCCCTGGTGGTGATGGCTGCTCCCATGGCCCCTCACGTGACCTCCGAGCTCTGGGCAGGTAGGTGAGCGAGTCCTGATTTGACCAGTTACGACTTCCCAGAATGCTCGAGCCTCTTGCTGAGCATGATTTGAGACTCAGATGTCCATGGCCGTCCGCGGCCGTGGAGTCCAGGGTCTGGCATCTCCTGCTCGTCTTGTGCTCTGAATAGCGGTAATTTTTCTTCAGCATGGTCCCCGGTGCCAAAGGGAAAGACACTTTTCGCTCCGGAACGATGTGCCCGGACTGACGTGAATAGCAACCAGGGGACTGAGAGTCGCCATGTATGGTTGGTTGGATGATGAGAAGAATCGGAGGGTAGGACATTCCTGCTAGCCAGGCAGTCCTGTGACCACAGGGGATGGGCAGAGCCGGCGGGTAGAGCTTCTGCTTGACAGAGTGGTGCCCATACCTGTCAGAAAGGTCGGTTTATGCGCTTCTGTTGTAAAAGGTGATCTCCTTTTGCGGGAATCATTGGAAATTGGCCTGTGCGGTCTCAGAGTGGCTTCATAATTTCTCAGGAGGAGAGAACATTCGTTCCCTTTTTTTTTTTTTAGCTTGGATGAAACAGTTATATTTCCAGTGCGTCCCTTTTCATGGCATCAGCAAGTGTCTCTGTCAGAAAGAAAGCACGTTTTATCCCTGGGAGGAGAGGAGGGCCTGTTCTCTTGCTTTCATCGCAAAGCCATGAGCTTAGTTTGGATTTTATCCTTTTTTGGTACCTAAGCCTCTTTAAAATGTTCGAACGTTCATGCAGTGGGGTGATCTGGCGGCCAGTTTTGGGGTTATGTACCATATCTACGATTTCTGGCTTTAAGCATCCACTAATGAACTGGGAAGGGCCTGGAAATGTCCACGTCAGGAGCTCATCGTGACAGCTGTCTGAGCCGCTGGTAGGCCTGTCCCTGACGTCTGCTGGGGATCCCTGCTTTACTGCTTGCAACACTGAATCCAGGTCCAATTTACTGTAACGAGCAAGCTCTGTGGTTTAGTCCCTGAAAGATCTTGCTTCAAGGTGTGCTGATCGAGTAAAAAATGTATTTCATTGCGTTTTCAGTCATCTTCCGGGTCTTTCTAATTAGCATTTTCTAATGAAGATTTTACATCTCCTGGCCCCTCCAACAGCTGGATTATTGGTCGAGGCTAGAGACACGAGACGAGTCTGAATCCTTTCATGAAGCTGTCTGCTTCCATCTGAGATTTGAGACTTTTTAAGCACAGCATGGAGAACTGAACATCACAGGGCTTAAAATCTACAGAACAGTCAGGGGCAGGGTCCCTTTGTAGGAGGGGTTGCAATTTCCAGTGACAATGAGGTGGTTGGTGCGACTGATTTTGATGGAGAAGGAAGAGAGGGGATCGTTATTAGGCTGTCCTGAGGGTTGACAGGTGCTAAGGGTGAAGGCAAAGGAGGTAAGGAAAGGTGAGAAGAACAAACGGCATTCACGGTACTACACAGGCAGACAGGTGAGACAGCAGACAGGTGGGAGGGAGATGCTGGAGACTGGCTTCACCAGGGGATAATACGATTCTGCTCAGGAAACCGAGAGCTCAAAGAGAGACTCATTCCTAAGGAAACAAAATGAGCACAGCGCTGAAAGCCCTCAGCCAAATCCTGGCGCTCAGTTCAGCGTGTGCTTGGTTCTGAGGGTGGGCCAGTGGCACCTCAAGCAGGTAGAGACCAAAGGGGTCTTGATTTCTGAGTCAGGGGTCTCGGTAAAAGGCAGTGACAGTCTCAGCCGAACCTTGTGAGCCCACAGTCCCACTGGTGTCCTCCAGCCAGAGGCCACCAGGAGCACTCCTGTGTTAACAAGTCGGGTGTATTACAGAGGGGCTTCTGTGCGTAAAGGCTAAAGTGAAGTGGCCTCACTTCCTGTCCATCTCCTAGGAATTGCCAGGGCTGGACGAGGCACGGTGGGGTCCACAGATGCCACACAGGGTCCCCAAGTGCTCCCTTGAGTGTATGTGAGGGCATGGCGTGGGGGTGCAGGCAGTCCTGCTGATGGCCACCAGGGGAGGCCTGCCACCCACCGAAGCCATGACCACCTCGGCTCTCACTCCCCGGGGGCCGTGGCAGTGGGGCGACCTCGCCAGCTCTCGGAGCGGCAGTAGGCATGATTCAGTTATTTCACAGGAAGTTCAGCGACAGCGTCTCTCTCAGAGAAGGGAGAGGAAGGGGGCGGGCCAAGGACCACGGCCGGCCCTGCGTGGTGGCCGCGTGTGCCTGGCCTCGCCACTGGCCAGCCTGTGCTCACTTCCTCCACGTGCTTCCAAAGGCCAGCTCTTGGCCTGGCCTACGTCACATAAAGACACTGCTGTACTTGCCACACAAATGTTAGGCATTTTTACTTCCCTAAAAAGAGCAAGGAGGCAAAAACGCCACGAAGAACCCAGGGTCTGAGTTTCTGTTCCTCTCTGGCAGGACAGCCCACTGCCACCTACGTGGAAACGCTGGCGGGGGCCCAGGCCGCTATAAATAAGCATCCTGATCGCTCCAGGAAGGCCGGGCTTCCTCATTTTTTTAATGTGGAATTTGTAACAGCTTCTGCCCAGAACATTTGTGTCCAAGGTCCTTTCATCTCCCAGGCATCCTGTCCAACTGCCACACAGGTTTTAGAGTTGTTCCCACTGCAGCTGTGTCAGGACCAGCCATCCTAGGCCTGCTCAAGTAGACATGACAGTCTCCCTCTGTGACCTCCGTCCGGTATTTAGATACGAGTCTTAATGGGATGGATCCCTTCTGAGGAACAAGCATGAAGCTTCTTCCTGCTTCTGCCCAGGCAGCATCTATTAGAAAGTTCATCAGTGCAGGAACCAGCGTCAGCACCTGGGGCACACGTTACACACTCCCTCCTCGGGGCCTGGGACACACATTACACACTTCCTTCTCGGGGCCTGGGGCACACGTTACACACTTCACCCTCAGGGCCTGGGACACACGTTATAAACTCCGTCCCTGGGACCAGAGGGCCATCACGTCCCTCAGACTAACTGCACACAGCATTATAGCAAGAGCGCCAGATCGGAAAACATACAAGGTAAAGCCACGACAGGTAAATCTGACCCTAGCGCAAAAATCAAGCCAGAGGTCAACAGGGTAAAACGGACCCGTGCTGCTGAAAGTGGTCGTAGCTGGACCTGTCTGTCACAGTGTACAGCAGGACGAGGAGCCCGTGCTCAGAATGTACGTCGGCCACGACACCAAGCACACATTTGCGTCAGACTGGCTGTTCCTCTTAGGTAGCGAGACTTTCTCAAGGAAAGTTAATTCACATTGCGGCCCAAATTCTTTACCTCATCCCAGACAGGCACGTTGAGAAGCTTTGCAGTGGATTATCCTGAAACCATCTCTCGTATAAAATATTATAAAAGAAAAATCACAAACTAATAGTGAAGAGAAGGTTTATTTGACAAATTGGGTTTGGAAAATTAACTGTATGTTTTTAAGTAATGTTTTTTTTTTCATATCATACACAAAATAAATTATAGGTAGAATCAAACATTAAATGAAGATGAAAATGAAACCTTGAAAAGAAACAGAAGAATCTTAAACTAATCTCACAGTATGGAAAAGCTTTATTTTAAAATATATTTTCAAATTACAAAAGTAATATATGTTCCTTACAAATAACGTATGAAACATTTAAAAAAAAAAGATAACCCATACTTCTCCCTCACTCTCCGAGATGGGTAATCACTGCTACTATTCTGATTTTTTTTCCTTTTAACCTTTCTTTTAATCCGTTATATAAATTTCTAATAAAACTAGGGTCGTATTTTATGTACTATTCTTTTCCATGAAATTATTATTTTAAAATATAGGCAAAAAAGGATATCCAAAACTATATTTACAGCTTGATTCTAATGACAGTAGTTTGTCGTATATAGTTTATAGGTACAAATACTCACGAAATATAGTAGTACTGTATTTCAAAATGAAAATTTTGGGAAATGCTATCCATTTGAACATGATTTTCTTCTTTATATTTTGACCCTTTCTAAATTTTCTGCAAGGAGCATATGTTATTTTTGTCTTTAGAAAAAATAAAACAAAAAATTGTCATCCACGGCCCAGTGTTTTGGGGGCTGGCATTAGTGGCAATCGTGGCCTCTGTCCCAGGCTCGCTGCAGGCCGCCCCCTGAGCCACGGGTCTGTCTCTCCAATGCATCCCCGGGTCTCAAGGCTGGTGATAACAAGGGGGAGGTGGGAAGGGCTGCTCCCCGCTCGTCTGCTCTAGACGAGCCATCGTGCCCGGGCACAGGCTGAGCGTGGGCACAGTGGCCGCGTGGGGTCCGCACGCCGGGCTCCGCCCAGGCCCCGCCCCTGGCAGGACAGGGAAGCAGCGCTATGCGCCCTGCAGGGCGAGGCCGGGGATCTGTTCTTCTGGCACGTGTCTTTCCTGCATACATGGGGGCACGTCTTGCGCCCATGAGATCGGCCGAGGCTTTGAAATCGAAGCTCTTGCTGCTGCAAAGCCCCGAAACCCTGGCAGCGGGGCACGGCCCGGGCTCAGCCGCCCCCGCTTTGGGGGCCGCAGCGCGAAGCACGCTGGGAAGCAAGACCTGGCGGGGTTCCATCCCTCACGGCTCCCCATGTTTGACCCACCCCGAGCCAAGGGCAGCGCTTTGCAAGTGGGCGACGGGCAGGAAAGTTGGAACCCCCCTGCGAAGGCTGAGAAGGGGCTCACTGCCGTTCGCTGCCGGTCTCGGTGGGTGGGAGGTCCTGTTAGGCCATAAGCGTTCACGGGGGGCGGGGCGCGGTCCGGGAGAAAGGAGGCAGGTGCTCCTGCTCACCTTGGGATGGCTGTCAGGAGAACACAGGCATCCTTCAGCGACAAATGCAGGGACCACGTCAAACCGGCAGCCCTGACACTTTAGAACGGCGTGTACATCCATTTCCACAGCTTTGAGTACTGTTTGGGGGGAAAAAAGCCACCTGTAACCTGGGGTGGTGGGCCAGGGGCAGTGAGCCGGGAGCACCTGGTAGGCTGTGAAAAGCCACGGTGTGGGAAAAGCGCCTTCGGTCAGCCCCAGCCGGGCGGTGTTGTGGGGAGCGCTGTTTCTCTGGCCGCCAGGGACCTTGCAGGTGCTCAGTGACCCCCTGGCCTTGACATTGCAGGCCTGGCACAGGTGCCAGAGAAGCTGTGCGCCCACCACGCCTGGGACGCCGGCGTGCTGCTGCAGCCGTGGCCGGCTGTGGACCCGCAGTTCCTGCAGCAGCCCGATGTGGTGCAGATGGCGGTTCTGGTGAGTGACTCCCCCAGTCCTTTGGGGCTGTGGCGACCCTGCCAGGGCAGGTTGCTGTCCTGCTGAGGCCCAGGGGGTTTCCATCGGGCCTCTCTGGCCCACCCAGCCCCTAGCCTGACCTTCCCGCCTGTCTTTCCCCTGCCCACACCCTGTGTCTGCCCTCACTACACACGGAAAGCTGGAGCATAAAACCCTCCTGGTCCTCAAGGGAGGGGAGTGGAAAAAGAAACCTGTCATACACTGCAGGTTCCAATTGTGTCCCTTCCCAGCTGAGTTTCAGCCTCCCTCAGCTGCGTTTAACTGTCCTTTCTTCCGGTGGGAGGGAGAGCGGGGGCGGAGGTTGGCAGTGAGGGTGCACTCACTCTGAAAAATATACTGCAGAGAGGCTAATAACATTTCTTTCTTTCTTTTTTTTTTTTTGGTACATTGGGTCACTTTAAATACGTAAAATAGTTCATTTAAATTTAAACTTTTTATAGAGTGCATAACTTGTAGTTGATCCTCGATGTAATTTTTGTATCTTGGATTTGTTAAATGTGAGACGCAGCATAAGGAATCTCTCTTAAGTATGCCCAAATGACTGAAGAGGGGCAGGGGTGGACCTTCTGGCACATCTGCCCTGAAGCCCACGGGCCAGGCAATCTCCATGCAGAGTTTCTCATCCTCGTTTTCTTCATTTGGGGAAACGGACTCAGAGAAGTCGATCACCTTGCCCAGGTCGTTCGTTTACTCATCATTAATTACCTGGTCACCTGCTCGAGTCCAGGCTCAGAGCCAAGCTCTGGGAATATAAAGTCACACACGGCAGACAGGGTCCCTGCCCTCATGGAGCTTATTAAGGCCTCGTGGGAGGGATAGGGGCCAATGAAAAGGAAAGAGAAAAGTAAGTAAAATGATCACAAATTGTGAGCAGAAGTGCCAGGAACAAACCCACCTGGGGGCTGGGAGAGAGCACAGCCTCTTGGAGGCTCCGCCTACCAGAGCCCCCACCCACCCCACCCCTGCCCTGCATCTGTGCCCAGCAGGCAGTGGGAGGCTGGGAGAGATTGTCACAGGAGATCAGGCTCCATCTCCACACTTAGTTCCCAGCTGCCCCTGCTTGGCCTCCCCCACCGAGGGGAGGAGGTCGGGCTCCCAAGAATCCTCAGAACTAAAAACAGCCTGTGGCACAGAAGCACTTTCTTTAACTTCAGTTCATAAGAAAGAAATATCTTATCCTCCTCATAAGTGAGAAACGCCAGCTCAAGATGCAGAAGTTTTAGTCAGTGAAAATGTCTTTCCCCTTTAAATTACCACTGCACCAAACTAATCTAGTTTTGATCGTTGGTAAAATAAAATTTTAGATTATCGCTGAAATGAAAACCACCATTTAAAACGTGTTGGAGTCCCTGCAGGCACACCAGCGTGAGAACCTCTGTGGAGGCCTGCGTTCTGTCTCCGTCTGGTCTCAGGAACAGGTTTACACAGTATGGTGTAACTCTGTTTAGCCGTGGCGTGCCGGCCTGTGCCAGATACCAGGGACACAGAGCCCAGAGGCACCACCTCATCTTCATGGAGCTCAGCGCCCAGGAGGGACCGTCTGGGGACACGCGAGTTGTCACACACACACACACACACACACATGGAGTTGATGTAGGTTCGAGGTTAAGATGTAAGAGCTCAGAAGTCAGAGTCTCAATTTGGCAAAATGCTTAATTTCTCTGAGCCTCAGTTTCCTGAGTCGGAAGATGGAGGTGAACATAGTGTCCGCCTTGCCTAGTCATTGGAAGGGTTAGACGGGATCACGCAGGAGGTGCTGAGCCCACTCCTGGACGCACTCGTGACGAGCCCACTGACACGCGGCGAGCACTGAGTAAGGGCCAGGCAGTGTCCTCAGAACTTTCCAGATCCTGAGTCATTCGCTCCACACAGCAGGCCTGCGAGGGGGGCCTGCCATTATCCCCGTTTCACGGACGAGGCAGGTATTTGACGAACCCCATTTTTATAGGTGAGGAAACAGTGATAGGACAGGGCTTAATAACCCACTCCGTAAATGGTGACTGCTGCTGTCATCAGCATCGTCGTCGCTCCTGGTAGTTGGCAGGCTGGAAATGGCATCGTGAGGGAGGGGATGCGGGGCCTTAGAGGAGCAGCATCCCCTAGTGCAGAAAAGAAGCAAAGTAGGGGACGTCCTCGGGAGCCACGTTGGGACTGTGAGCCTTGCAGGGGCTGGAGAGGAGTGGGGGCCGGCAGGGGTTCTGAGCAGGGGAGAGAGGGTCCATGAGGTCTTCCTGCTTTCTGGGCTGGGACCTTGGGCAGGTGACTTCCCCTCCTGCGTCTCACCTTCCCCATCTGTCAATGGGGATGGGCAGTTGTGCACCCGCTTCTCAGGGCTGTGGTGGATAAACAGGCTCACTCAAGGAGCTGTGGCATAGAGTGGGGGCTTTATTGTTCTTAGCCACTGGGGGGCCACCCTCCCACTGGCGAGTGGTGACGGGCGGGGCAGGGGAAGCGGCAGCGTGGCCAGGGGCCCGCCAGGCCGCCATTGGAAAAGTCCAAGAGAACAGGGCCGAGTGATGAGGTAGAGGTGGCACAGGTGGAGGAGCAGAAGCTGGCAGGGCCACCAGGTGGGGTCTGGAAGACACTTCTAAAGTCAGACAGCCCTGTGCGAGGTGCTTTGAAACTGCTTCTTCCCCTCTGAGCCCCTGATGGCCAAGCCCTGTGTCGAATCCCAGCCAGACTTCTGTTGTCTGTTTAATCAGCGCCTTATCCCCACAAGTGGGGGGCGTGCGTGAGACTCACTTCGCCCTGGCGGGACCGTACGCCTGGGTGAGCTACTCTGGGGGGGGGGAGGGGTCCCAGGGAGCCAGAAACTGCGAGTGAGGGCTGGGCCAGCGTGAGGGGCCCACACGCCCAGAGGCCACACGCCTCCCCGCCAGGCCCCAGCTGTGGACCAGAAGGACTCCCTTGGACAGGCCTCGCCCGTGATGGCTTGGGTCCAGTCCCCAGGCTCCGAGGAAGCACCGAGGGCTGACTGCGTCCAGAAGTAGGGCCACTGTCATGCAGAGGACATCCCAGGGCTCACTCCCTCCTTCCTGACCAGGGAAGCAAGACGTAGCGAGCAGGTCACTCTGCACGGGTGATGGCACTTCCTTCACTCACCCGTCCAGCGGACTCTGTCCTTAAAGAGGAGAAACCAAGGCCCACGGTTTCACAGCTTGCGAGTCCAGGCCTGAGTCCCCCCGAGTCTGTCCCTCATAAGGGAACGTGCGGTCTCCCTACCCCAGGACCCCACGCCAGGGGTGGTGGGCAGAGGACACCCCACCCTGGGCCTCTCCTTCCCCCAAAAGAGACAGTAAGCACAGAGAAGGGAGGGGAGGGCTCTCCCGTGCCCTGTTACCCCAGGACCTCACGGGGGACATGGCTTTGTGTGACGGGGCGAGGGGTCTCGTACTTCGGAGGTCTCCGTCGCACCAAGCTCACGGCCTAGAAACGCGAAGGTAGCGCCCGCGGCCCTCAGACAGCACATCCTCGCCCCACGGGCCGGGGACAGACACCCCGCATCGCGGAGCCTTTTCCCGAAACCGCAGTCTTTCTGGGTGTTCCTGGACAGTGTCCTATTTGTCTCCCACCCGGTGGTCTAGGCTAATGCAACCAATAAAAATGACGTAAGTCCTATCAACCTGCAAAAAAAACAAAAAAAAAAAAACACACAAGGAACGAAGTGGGCGGTTAGGGAATGCTTGATGATGCGCTTTGGCTGAAACTCGAGAAGTTGTTCCTAGTAACGTTTCATGAAACGGTGGCTGTATTTTCCGAGTGGAAAACAGGCGCGTGGGTGGGAGAAATCTCGGTGTCCTTGTGGGAGCCGCGGGATCAGGGTTTGACGGAGGGCTGCTCGGAGGCTGGCTGGGCCCTGGGGCGGTTTCCTCGGTGGCCATATTGGTCCACGTTGGATGTGAGGTTTGTCCTTACTGAGCTAAGTCAGGGAACGCCTGGGACTGGGCTGGCCCGTTTTCAGGAAGAAGACGGGTTGATGTGATGTGGGTCCGGCCTCCAAGTCGTCGCTCTTGTGCGCGCCCCCTTCGAGAGCCAGTTGTCAGGAAGGGAGGGTGACCAAGGTCCCCAGGAACTAATCCACTAGAGACCTAGGTAAATTCCTCGGCGACGCCCCCTGTAGCCGGGCCTGAGCTCAGGCTTGATCCCCGGGGACACGGTATTCCCTGTCCCCCTGTAATATCCGTCCCCCTGTAATAAATCCCTGTCTCCCGGAAGCAGCCCAGGCCGCCCCGTGCCGAGGGGTTTTGGTGTAAGTCCCACCACAGCGGTGACGGGGACAGAGCTCAGGGAATGCGGTGGCATGGCAGGCACTCCTCCCGCCGCCAGCAGCCGAGTGCCCTCCGCGCTGGCCTCCCGCTCGCTGTCCCTCTGGTTTTAGGCGTCCGTCCTGTCCGTCTGCTTGTGCTTCGTCCTCCTGAGAAGCTGGGCACCGCCTCTCTCCCGCCACAGCCCCTCGCTCCCTCCCCCAGACCGACGCGGGCGGCCGGTGCCGGGATCGGGCCGCCCGCCACTCTCGGGACTTGCCCCTGGCTTCTCTCCGCAGATCAACAACAAAGCCTGCGGCAAGGTCCCCGTGCCCCAGCACGTCGCCCGGGACCAGGACAAAGTGCACGAGCTCGTCCTGCAGAGCGAGCTGGGCGTCAGGCTGCTGCGGGGGCGAAGCATCGAGAAGGCCTTCCTGTCCCCCCGGACCGCCCTCATCAACTTCCTGGTGCAGGACTGAGCGCGGGGGGCTGCGGCCGCCACGAGGGACTTCCTTCCGGGCTGGGGACAGAGGGAAGAAGATGCTGGCCCAGGGGCGAACGTCTTAACGGTTTACCCCTGCACCCTGGCGGGCTGGCATCAGCATTGTGCCACTGTGGGGTGAGGGTGGGTGTAGGCGGAGGAGAAATGTGGACGAAAAGGGAGGGGAGGGCGGCCTGCGCACCCCCACCCCACTGCAAGCCGGAGGGACCCCGCCGATCGACCCCGTGCAAAGCCACCAGAGATGCTGCTGGGTGGGGGCGCGGAGGAGAAGCGAGAAGCCAGTGCAGATGAGCACCGTGCCTCTCGAGCCGCCGGGGTGCTTCCGGACCCCAGGAACTGCACTGCCTGCGGCTCCCCCAGGAGCACGGGGGTGACCACACACACGAGGCTGCCCGCACGAGGCCGGGCAGCGTGGGCGGTCAGTGCTGAGCGAGCAGCAGAGCCTGGGCACCACGGCGGGTGGCCTTCCCACCGTCGGGCTGGTCGGAGGAACCAGTCGGGCCGTCCCAGCATCCAGTCTGTGGGAGGGACACGGGTCTTCAGAAGTCACTCTGGACCAGAAGGCAAGCAGGCCGGGCCCCCTGCCAACCTCCCCGCTGCTCCTCAGCTCTGCCTCGCAGGTCCATGCTCCCCAGCCCAGCGGGGTGCCCTGCCAGGCCTGCCCCTCCGCTGGCACACGGGCCCGTGAGCGAAGCCCACTTTCTGCCGTGAGCGGAGAGCAGCGCTTCCTAAGCGCTCCCTCGGGGCATGGGACCCGCTGTGTTGGAGGTGGAGCCGGCCTCAGCCCACCGGGCAGCCTGTGCACGGGGCCCCCGAGCCAGGCACGTGGCCCGGCGCGTCCACTGCAGAGGAGAAGGACCGAAGCCCCCTGGGCACTGCCACCTGTGTCCCGGCCACAGCAGCCTGGCCCGGCTGCTCGGGGGACGGCCAGGAATGGACCCGGGTCGCTGGCCTGTTAGGGTGATCCTGGCTATACGTGAAGTCAGCGGTTAAATGCTCTTCCCAGAACTGGCCTGAGCCACTGATCAATACTGAATGGGGAAGGTGGGGAAGAACCTAGCCGTTCCGTGGTACCGAAAGTCAACATTCTTCGATGCCATGTTTCTGAAGTAGCCTCAGATGCGGTTCCCCAGGCTGCTCAACAGTTAACAGCTGACTCTCTTTAATGTAATAAAATGTTCATCACGTGTGACGTTGGGAGTTAATCGGGAACAGATTGAGGGATTCCGTCACCACCAGCAGCGTTGGCTGTGGGCCTGACTCCACGGGGAGTGTCATAAAGTAAGACACGTGGGATGGGGCAGTCGGGCCATTAGCACCCGCCATTCTGTCCCTGGTCCTCGAACCCGGCTCAGATTTAATGCTGCGCCCAGAACCCCGGGCATCGGCATCTCATGAGCTTCACGGGGGAACCCCCGGATCCATCGATGTGCATGAAACGTAACATGTGACCCGTCCTTCCTCTCCCTGTCCTCAGCTCCGCTGGGGTGAGTTTGGTCCCAGGCCCAGACATGGTGACGTGGAGTCAGGAGAGAGAGTCGGACCGGAGCTGGCTGGAGTGTACACAGCCCGACTGCATGGACTGGCAGATGTGCGGTCCGTGCAGCAAAAGGATGAGGGTGTTTGGTGCGAAGGACGTAGGCGTGATGAGTGCTTTTGCTTGATTGTCTCGTTTCTTCCTGAAGTAAGCTGAGTGGTCCCAAACCAAACAGCTAGATGCAGGTGGCGGGGGGGGGGGGGGTCCTTTATCTGCACACAGTGTGGCCAGAGCCACCGGCCGGGAAAACCCCACGGTCCCAGGCTTGACCAGCAAGGCTCTGGAGAACACTTTCTCCCAGACAACAAAACGAGCACAGTGGCGCTAAGAGAGAATCATGGAAAAACTGGACAGAAGATGCTTCTCCCCTGAGGGCGGGGAGGTGGGGCGGGAAATGATCTCAGCTGTTTGGGAACTGCCTTGATCAGGTCAAAAAGGAGACAGTTTGCTTGCATTATGTCATTTAATTCCCACAAAACCCTAGAGGGAAGGAAGTATTCTGTCATAAATGTGAAGACACCCAGGCTCCGAGGGTCAGTAATTTGCTCAGTCTCACACAGCTAATGAGGAGCAGAGCGAGCGTCAAAGCCAGGTCTTCCGGCCTCCAGGTCCCCTCATGCTGCCCCTGTGTTCCCACCGGTCCCCTCACCTGGTTGCCCATCTCGCTGGAAGCATGATAGAGAAGGTGAGGTGTTGGTCGGAAGCCGGCATTCTGAGCAGAGTCTGGCCGGGGCTCCCCTTCTGTGAGGTCCTCACATTTGTAAAGCTGTGACATCACGGCAGTGCCTTCTGGGCAGAGGGACGGGTGGTAGCTGAGTGGCCAGGAGCGCAGTGTGGTGGTGCAGGCTCCTGGCAAACCAATGGGAGACCCAGGCTCACAGGCAGTGCCAGCGCTGTTTCTGTCGGGGACACGACCAAGGCGAGTCTGTGCACAGGGCCAGCGGTGCCTGGGAGACCCCACAGCAAATGCCACCACAGTGGGAGCCAACTGCCCTGCCCGCCGAGGAGCACGAAATGGATCTCCAAGACCCTAAAACAGTAAGCGAGCCGGGAAGCAGCAGAGGCATGCTTCATCCCCACCTGAACGCACACCTCCAGGGAACTGGTTAAGAAAAACAGGGTGCCGGCACCCAGCAGCAGCCACCGACCAAGCAGATGGGACACCACGTGCTCACGTGCCTCGCTCCGCTCCCTCTGCGACCACGTCTGACACACCCGATAGGGCTGAGATTGAGAAATGAGGGCTAAGTCGAAATAGAAGAAAACAGAAACAGGGAAAGTCCACAGCCATCCAAAGGCATGAACGGACAGGGGAAGCGAGCAGGCAAGTCGTGACGAGAGAGGCGCGTGCCGCTGGGATGCACGGTGCCTCCCACCAGCACCGCCTTCCCGTTTTATTTTTATTTATTTGCTTTTTTTTAGGTGAGGCAACCCTTGTTTGACCTCACAGATTTCAAGGACCTTGTCAGCTTACAATCCCTTTTTTTTTTTTTTATGCCTGCAGTTCCTAGGTGGTCTCTCATCCAAGTACTAACCAGGCCCGACCCTGCTTAGCTTCTGAGATCAGACGGGATGGAGCTTATTCAGGGTGGCATGGCTGTAGACCTCATTTTACTTCTTTTAGCTGTCTAACTTTGTAAGATGCAAAGAGCTTGGATCAAGTTCAAGGGACTGCGCTGCCCCTTTTCCCATCCAAGGACTAGTGACGACGACAGCCGCACCTGCCTCTCTCACCTGCCTGTCTGGCCGGCAGGGGAGGACAGGAACCCGCACGTTGGTGAAGGCAGACGCTGGATGGGACGACAAGGAAAGCTGGAGACTGAGCTGCTCCACAGTGTCCTGCAGGCTGCAGAACGCAGCTCGGTCAGAGCGCCATTGCTGTTTGCTATGCAAATGATTTTAGTTAGTGGAAGGCACGATTTTTTAAATATGCAAATAAAAAGTTGTCAACCCTGGGGAAAAGGGTACCGCCAGTTTAAAATAAGGAACATAAGGTGCAGCCAGTCAAGGGATGATGAGGCAGCAGGCAAAAGATGATTTTTACATCATCAAAAAGATGATTGTGAAGATTCGTTCATGAATAAAATAGTACACGTGTACAGTGCGATCCTGAGCATAATTTTTTAACTCCAACCCTTAACAAAGAGAAAAGGAAATTTGCCCACAGATGACTGATTAAGAGTTCTACAAGTTCTTTTTCCCTCCTTTTTTGCATTTACAAATTTGTATTGGCCACGTAGCGTCTCAATAAGGGGGGAACGGGGGGACTTCAAAATGCATAATTTTGTGAAGATCCAAATGAGTCAAGGACCTCTCCCTCTTTCGCCCAATGAGGGTACCTACCTGCTGAGGGAGATGTGGCCCAGCTGGAAAACCGTGCCCCTTTTGCTGTGCGGATTGGAACCCAAAGCAGCTAAAAGCAGCCCCGCGAAGCTGCTGTTTGCTCAGTTGCTCCGTGTGGCTAGGTGTGGGAAGCTCGCTGTCATCTCTCAGCCTCGGGACCTCGCAGCCTGAGGACAGAAGAACAGAAGGCAGCATTCCCTTCATGGAACTCGCCTGCAGGACAGAACCTGCCTTGTTACGTGGCATTTTCCTGCCCCCAAACCTTCGTATGATCTACTTTCCGTGTTCTGATTCCAGCCTCCACCTGGTCAGATCTGGGAGCAACATCCGTGCGATAGGGATTTCTCCCCAGAGCTGGAGACCCTCTTTTCCGGAAGCGGTGGCCCAAGACCATGAGAGAGAGGCCTTACAAAGATCCCAAAAGCTGCCAAACCTCCTTCAGGCCCCCTCAGGGCATTTCCTGTCCGGTCGGGTTTGCTGCCTTGGTTTGGGGTTGCCTGACTGACCGCCGGCCTGAGGCTGCTGGGAGCAGCAGGCCCAGCAGTGCAGCTGGAGGAGGTTTGGGGCTAAGTGGAAGGCCCGCCAGACACCCTTGCGAGCCATCTGTGTTCCGGGGGTCTCTCGGCAGGCCCGTGCTCAGAGAAGATGGCCTCCACATCGAAAGCCCAGAATCGGGCGTTGGCTTTGGTGTCCACTCACAGGTGGTTTTTGGTTCCTGAACTGAGCCACAGAGGAGGGGTTATAAGGCCACCGGTTCACACAGGCATGTGCAGTGTGCAACTGGGCTGACAACGCTTCCTGCTGGGCCAGAGGTGGCCATTACGGACCACAGGCCACAGAGGGCCATGGTTCCTGCACCAGCTGGCCTGGCCTCCACGTCCAGCTGTCCCCTTCAGCCTTTCCCTCCCCAAGGGCAGCCAGGGTTACGGGGTCACTTTGTGCACCAGGCAGCATGCAAGGGGCTTTGCCGCTGCTCTTGGATCCTCATGTCAAAGTGGGAATTATGAACCATATCCTATACATGAGGGAACCGAAGCCTAGAAAAGTGTAGCATATTACCCGAGTCACCACTGCTAACCGCTCCTGTCGGGGTCCACTCCTAGGCCTGCCTTTCTGTTCACGGGTCATGCTTTCTCCTCAGCTCCCACCCGGGAGGGAAGACGTGGGGTGTCTTGGGAGGAAATACAGCTTGTTCTCTCTGTCCAGGGAATTCTGAACTGGAGCTCTGGCCCATATGTGGCCCCCCCAGACTTGTCCTTCCTTGGGGAAGGGGTCTGGGCTTTTGTGCCCTGAATCTGTCCGTCATTGGCTTTGTCCACCTCTTGCAGGGTGGGGTGGGAATGCCCTAGACATGTTGGGATGAAGGGACTCCCACTGGCTCAGAACAAGTTTTCCAGAGAAAGACACTGCTGAGTTATCAGGAACCAACATGCAGAGCAGCTGGGGACAGACACGCCAGCCGGTGACGAGGATCTGGGTGAAGCACCCATGGGAGCCACCACAAGAAGAGAAGGCAAAAGGCCAAACTTGAGAAGCAGAGCATCTGTGGGTAAGAAAGGGCCCTGGACAAAAGCCAGAGTCACAGAGAGGTGGGATGCGAGATGGCGCCTGAAGAACTGGCTGCCTCTGTGCAGATATAACCAGAGGGCAGCCGAGTCCAGGGCCTCTCAGCCAGCAGAGCGAGACGGGAGTTAGGACATTCAGAATAAGCATTTATTGTCAGAGCTGCGGTGACCTGAGAAGTCAGCAGGTTACACACCTTCAGAACCGCCTGGCCTTCTCAGTCCGGCTCAGGGGCCCGAAGGGAAAATCTGGGCATTATTCTAGGGGCTGCATGTTTGTTCCGGAGGGGCTGTTGTGCTTCCCGGAGCCATCCCTCTGGCAACGTGGTCCTCTGGTGGCGTTAGCAGCCCGGGAACAAAGATGGGAGTCGTCTGGAAAGACTGCTGGACCAGAAGGACTGTGATCAGCAAGCCTTAATCACAAGGGCGTTCGTCATAAGTTTCGGGGCAGGGACGTTCCAAGCTCTGGGTCAAGCCGTGGGGGACAATCTGTGGTTAAGCGACAGGGCCGAGAAAAGTGAAGCCGGGGACACTGTGAGGCCAGTACTCCAGGGGTCCCAACTGGGCCCTTCTTCACGAATGGACTGTGTCTCGGGGTACATGGAATTCAAGGTGATGGGTAGAAGTGTCATCATCCCCTTCCCCAGGTGACGCAACTGTGGCTCATCAGAACCTGTGACTTGCTGAGACCATGACAGTAAGCAATGAAGTGTCTTGACCGCGCTCCCCCCACCTGTGCTCATGTCACTCGGAGCGCCCTTCCTGTGACCTTCGGGAAAAGCCCACGGCTACCGCCAGGCAGAAGTGAGTAACTATCTTCATCCCGAATCCTGCCACTCCCTTTGGTCCAGGGAAGGCGTAAGGTGGGGTAAGACGAGCTCGCTCTCCCCCTTCTCCCTGTGAGAAGAGCAGGCAGAGAACGTGTTTCACAGGCTGGGTGATGCAAGCAAGGGGTGGGAGGGGGTCCCCCCAGGGTGGTAGGTGGATGGTAACAGGGATGGCAGAGAGGAGAGAGCCCGGGAAGGGCCAGCCCTGTGGACAGAGGCCTCCGATCCGAGGACGGGGCCGATGATTGTCCAGAAAGGCTGACCTCACTCCAGGCCACCTCAGGCGTCTCTAGGCCGGACCACGTGAGGGAGGGGACCAGGGGTTGGGGAGTGGGGAGCAGGCCTGTTGCAGTCACGGGCCTGGGAATGAACACTCGTGATTCACCTCCCTGTGCCTCGAGCCCCGAACTTGAATTCCAGTTCTCATCCGGCCTCTGGAAAAGCACACCTGTGCCACACACCCAGGTGCAGGAGCCACGGTCTGTGTTCATAAGCCAACGGGTCTGTGGCACTTCATTGCAGCCGCTTCCACTGAGACGACCACTGACATCTTAGTCACCAGCGGACGTCTTAGGTGTCAGTTCCTCTCCTAGCCAATGTAGCAGACGTCCTGGTCCTCACTTATATCGTTATCGCCTGCACCCCCTTAACTGTGCACTGATACCTTAGCAATCTGCTCGTACCTTGCTTGTTTCCCAATCATGTTTAACGATAAAAAAATGTTAATCGGTCAACTGATAATGCAACTGTAACATAGAAAGCCCTAAACCTCAGCGGTCTCACATACCAAATGTTACTTCTCCTTCTCGTATACCTAATCCCCTGGAGAAGGGCGCAGGGAAGGAAGTCCCAGACACGGTAGGTTCCGCCATCTTTAGTTCTCGGCTTTCTAGGCTGCCCTAGACATTGATATCCAGCCCACAGATAAGCGGGAGAGAGATGGGAGGGCGTTCAGAGGGGGGTTTTTATGCCTTGGGTCTGGAGGTGGTATGCAAAGGGGTTTAGACCAGGCCTCCCCAAGATGTGCTACTTGGCGTGTGAATTATTTTGAGCTGAAGTCAGTTGAGACCCAGCAGGCTCAGGAGAAACTTTTACCTCTCCCTTAAAGAATTTAAATTAGGGGCCTTGCCCGAGATAAGAGTTATCACCAGAGAGAACTTTCGATGATGACCTAATACAGGGCCGGCAAACGTCTTATGTCCTGCCAGTGATCTTCCTCCCCTCTGAAGCCCCAAGGCGCCTTCCCTCATCCCTACCCCAGAATGTCATCTGTCCCTCATTTTCAGTTTCTGTCTCTGAGCCTGCCCTGCACGTGGAATCGCTGACTCGCTTATGTACCAGGGGTCCCATAGGTACATGTGTAATGAAATTTAGTCATTTCCTCTTGTTGATCTGTCTCCCGGCTACTTGATTATTAGACCAACCGAAAGAACCTTGAGGGGAGAGAGGGAACTTTCCTTCTCCCCCACACATGCCTCACTTCCGCCTACTTCCTCTTGGTCGGGATTTAGTCACCTGGGGAAACGTCGTCCTGTCTGTGCAGCCACCTCCCAGCAACAACTCTGCATAAGGCGAGGGGAACCCAGGTCCTGGGGTGGGGGGCAGCCGGCTGCCTCTGCCGCCGGGATAGTCTTCACTAAATTCTCAATTGTCCCCCTGTGTCTCAGTTACCTCCTAAATATCTCCGTTGTCTGCTAACACCTGCGTTTACAGACACCTCCTGGTTGACAACTGTCAACCATCGAAATCTGTGAAAGCTGCTAATGGTGACTCTAAAATAGCTCACAGTCACAGAGATCATCACTTACCCTGCCGATGGCCAACGGCCACCCTGCCCTCGGTCCTGGATTCTGGCCCTCACTCCACAGAGGTATGTGAACTCACAGACCCACTTTGTGCCACTTACTTCAAAGTTTTGTGTATTGGTCTCCAGTTCTTCCCACTCTGCCCTCGTGGAACTCACACATTGGTTTGTGGAGACGGTTTGGAGTGTTTTGCTGCTTTGGAGGGTGTGGGACATTTTGAAAGGTAAAGGCATGCTTCCCAGATGCCCTCAGGAAACCTGGGAAATTCCTCGGATTCCTGCTCCTGAAGGGTCATGGCTGTTCCTTCAGCCTGGAAATGTGACACATTCCTGAATGCTTCAGTTTGTTTTCGTCCTGGAGAATTATACCTCACTGCCCACTCCACCTTGACACACACACACACACACACACACACACACACACACACACGCATACCGTATACACACACCACACCACACATGCAACACATAGAATGCACATACAATACACAAACATATCACGTATAACACAATGCATGCACACACCACACACAACACATAATACAGGCAAACACCACACACACGACATGTAACACACATACACACCACTCACACAAACAGCATACACCATATGCACATGCTACATGTACCACATATAACACAAATGTACACACACAACATGTAATACTCACACATACCGGAGCCCACAGGCTGAGGGGACCTGGGTTGGGAGGGTCACGTGCACCCTTTGCCACCACACCCGAACCCTGCTTTGAACCCTGTGGAGAAGATGAAACCCTCAGGGTCTCAGGACTGGGTAGATGGTGACACCTCCATTCCAAAGGGGCGCGTCCCAGTGGCTCAGCCAGAACGTCTGACCCGGCGTGGCCCATGGGGAGGCCTCGGTGGGGCACATGTCCTGAGGACTGCCTCCCTGTGTAGGTGGGAGGGGAGACTATGAAGAGGCAGATGGAGAAGGCCCCCGGGGGGAGGGTCCCATCCCACCCACCTCCCCTTGTGTGTCCACTGCAAGGACCAAGGCACTCTTGGTCTTATAAGCAGCCCTGAAGGTCTTTAGCCCAGGGATGCTCCATTGACTCCCCAAACCCTCCCTCAGGAAACCTGCCCCCTCCAGGAAAACACCTTTTTGGAGGTGTTTACAAAGTTTTGCAGAGTTACCATGCACAGGGAGATGTAAATAAAGTTTTATTGGCACACTGTCATGCTCGATTATCTGTGAATCCTCCATGGCTGCTTCCGCACATAGTTGGGTAGTTGTGATAGAGACTCTACGGCCCACAAAACCTGAAATATTTACTATCTGGCCCTGTACAGGGCAACTTTTTTAACCTTTGGGATGAAGGAAGGGACTTTGGGCTGGGGTGATTCAGAAACTTGGGTCAAGTTCTGGTGCATGTGTTGTGTTTCTGATCTGGTGCTCTTGACCTAAGCTTTGGCCTCTCCAAGCTTCCCTTTTCTTTATCTGTGAAATTGGGTGGTAATGCCCATTCCGCCCAGTTGTCATGAGTATTCAATAGATAATATGCTAATTGTACCTCTTTGATTATTTTGAGCATTATTTTAGATATTACAACATTCAATCTTGACTGGTAACAGTCTCCCTAGAGTTAATGTTATACCACTTCACCAGCAATATACAAATGGAACTGTCCTTACAATATTCCTGCCTGTCTTTTGAGCTGTTGTCAAATTATTTCTACATATGTTATGAATCCCATGAAAATTGCATTATTTTTGCTTTAAACAGCCAACCGTTTTTAGAGAAATTTTTGAATGGAAAAAAAAAATCTTTTCTATTTACCCAAATACTTACCATTTCTCGTCTTCTTGATCCTTCCTACAAATCTGGCTTTTAATCTGAAAAAAAAAATTCCCTTTGACTTAAAGAATTTTCTCTGGTGTTTCTTAGAGTGGTTTTGCTGGCAGTAAATTCTCTCAAGGTTTCTCAGCTTTTATTTGTCCGGAAAAAAAAAAAAATTTCCTGATACTTTCACTGGATATAGACTTCTGGGTGACATTTTTTTTTCTTTCAACATTTTAAGTGCCATTCCATTGGATTCTGGCTTTCATTATGAAATCCCTCATCATTCTTTTTGTTGTTGTTCCATTGAAGATGTCATCTTGCCTTGGGCTACTTTTCAGGTTTTCTCTTAAACTCCGTTTTTTCGTAGTTTGAGTAGGATATGCCTAGATGTGATTTTCTTTGTATTTATCTTTCTTGGGGTTCATGAGATGCATGGATCTATGAGTTGATATTTTTCATTAATTTGGGGAACTTCTCGGCCATTAAATCTTCAAATAGTTCTCTGCCCCATTTTTTCTTCTCTCCTCTCTTTCTGAGCTGTCACTTACATCCATGTTAGATCACTTGATATGGTTTCACAGTCCTCCGAGGCTCTATTCTTTTCTTTTTTTTCTTCTTTTTTTAATAGACTCACATGCAGTTGTAAGAAATCTTGCAAACAAAGCCTGTTCCCTTTACCCAGTTTCCCCCAGTGATACTACTATCTTATAGTACAATATCACAACCCGGATCATGAAATTAATACAATTCATCCGCCTGATTCAAATTCCCCCCAATTTGACTCATACCGATGTGTGTGTATAGGGGGAGTGTTTAGTTCAATACAATTTGATCACAAATGTGGTTTCATGTGACCAGCACCACAGTCGAGAGACGGAACAGCTCTATCGCTGTGAGAATACCTTGCATTGCCACTTTATAACCACCCTCACCTCCCACCCCATCCCTTAACCCTGACAACCACTAATCTGTTCTCTATCACTATAAATGTGTCGTTTCGAGAATGTTACATAAATGGAATCATATGGTATGTAATCTCTGAGAGCTTTTTTTTTTTCTGACTCAGCGCAATTCCTTGAAATTCATCCAAGGTATTGCGTTTATCAATCGTTCATTCCTTTTTATTACTGAGATGTAGTCCATGGATGCTATTGTCTCTTTAACCATTCACCCATTGAAGGACATCTGAGTGGTTTGCAGTTTGGGGCGATTATCAGTGAAGCTGGTATGAATATTCTGTGGACAGGCGTCGGCATAAGACTGTAGATAGTCCTGACCTTGTGCAAACACTGAGACTGCTTGCTGCACTCCCATCAGTTCCAGCTGTGTTCACCTGGGTCCTCTGAGAAGCCAGGATCAAGATGAGATTAGACATGTAAGAGATCTACTGGAGACAATGCCTGCGCAGGAGAACGGGGAGGAAGGTGGAGGGGGTCGGGAGACCCCCCAGAGGGAGTCTCACGTAGACCCTGTGACGGAGAGGAGGGAGGAGGAAGGAAGGTCCTAGACTGCAGCCCAAGGGAGTCCTCGTATCAAAGTCACCCATTGGAGTTGCTCCCCATCTCCTAGGGATGGACCTCAGCACACCTGGGTTCAGAGGGTGACGTCTAGGACATCAGGCAATTGTGCTCTCCACAGTAGGAGATCGGAGGGCCTGCCAGGTGGGTCAGGAGGACCAGCAGTCCTCTCCTACCCAGCCCTGCCATCAGCTCGGCCCCTACCCAGGGTAGGAAGCCTGGGGCCTGGGGCATCCCTGCTAGGTCGGTTCCCAGTGGGTGGGAGCTGCAGGAGAGAGCCAGGGCCCCCCCCACCCAGGCCTCCCAGCCTCCTGGGGCGAAGGTCACCCAAGACAGCCAGTCCACAGCAGAGAGAGTGTCAGGGAGGTACTTCAGAGTCCATGAGGGTGGGATGTCCTCAGAGAAATCAAACCATGAAATCATTTTCAACACAAAAGGCCCATTTGTTTTGACAACAACAAAAAAATAGTGGCTCTAACCAGCCCTCAGATGGCAGGCGCCCTGTGGTCCATCCACAGCCCTCCGAGGGTATGGAGTCAATCTTTCTCATCTTTCTGGGTTTGTTTTGTTGTTGATGTTGTTGATGTTGTTGTTTTTAACAGGATTAGAAGACCATGAGTATTTTGTACCTCACAGTACTTCCCCTTTCTGAGCTCCCCCGCAGACTGGTTGTGCCAAATCGACCAAGCATGACACACAGCTTTGGCCTCAGGCCTATGTTTTTTGTTTTTTGTTTTTCTCTGAAATGGTGAGGCTTGCAGAAGGCGAGAAGTAAAATTAGGCAGACAAAAATAAACGGGACATTCTTCTTCCCTGTGTGTAGGGCTCCCCTTCCCCAAGTGGCAGGCCCTTCTCCAGGGGAGCAGATGCGGACTGCTTCACCCCCAGACCCTCAGTTCACAGCTTCTCTAGCAGCTTCTGGGGTTTTCCTCAGATCTGAGGTGCCTCCTTCACAGGTCACACCCCAACCATGTTGACTAATGAAAACGTTGCAGGCATTTTTTTTTTTTTTATTTTAGATACTGCTTTGCAAGGGTAGCACTAAAGTCCCCAAGTCCTCTGGCCTTCGGAGGTCACCCACTTCTTTATTGCTGAAATAAAATAGCCCCAGCCCCCAATCCCATGAGACTGGAGACTTCAAGCCCCCTCCCTACTGAAACTGCCCTACCTGTGACCTCCACGTGACCTCCACGATGCTAAACCCACAGACAGGTCTCTCTCCTCCTCTTAATTTTTACAGACACACTCATTCCTCTTGTCTGCGCCTGCCTCCCTGGCCATCCGTCCCAGCCTGTTTTCAGTTCTTCTCTCTCTTTGAACTTCGGGGTTTTGGTCCTGGGCCCTGTATTCTTCTCTGGTGACACCCTCTGCCCAGGTGAGCTCACTGGGGCCAACTGCTTGAAACACCAGTGACTGCAGATTTAACAGCCAGCCAGACCTCTCTTCCCGCCTCTCAGCTGGTCTCTTGCCACTCCTCCCGATTGTCCCCTCCAACCCCGTTTTCTCTCCAAGTCTGCTGCATTTCAGTAAATGACCCATCACCCGCTGCCGACAGCCCGTTGCTCAGACGGGAGACTTAGGAGTTCACCTCGATTTTCTGCATTCTGTCTGCCCCACCTCCCGGGCATCTCGAGTCCATCCGCTGTTTGCTGGCTCCAGAGTCCTCGCGCAGGTACCAGCCCCATCACCCCCGGCACACGGCATCAGCCTCCTCGCCTTCTCGCCCCGCTCCCAGCTCCCCATCTTGGGGGCGGGCCCCACCCCCCAGGCTCTTCCTAAAGCAGCAGCCGATCTTTCTAGAGCTTAACTCAGATCATGTCTCCCTCCTCCTTAACTATACCACATGCCGAACCCAGCAACGGGCCAGCGAGACCCCACCTGCCCCGTTCCCTGCCCGCTGGTCGTCCCCCACGTTCCCAGTGCTCCCCGGAACTGGGCCCTGCCTTCCCCTCTTCAGAAAGGCTCCTCTGGCATCCGAGTATCTGGCTTTTTTCTCCAACTTCAGATCTCCCCACGAATACCAGTTACCTCCCTGACAGGCCCCCTGATAATTCCCGTGCTTCATTGTACAGAGAACGTGCCTCTCCCCCTTTACACGACCTCCCCTTCTAGACTATGAGCAGTGTGTGGGCGTTAGTGGTGGGGGGCGGGCTAACTGTTTATCACCTGAAGGCTAAGTAATCACTGATCTTCATCTGCTCTGAGGACCTCACCGTCAGCGGTGCAAAGAAACTGGCTGAGCAGTTAAATGACACTCATTCTCTTGCAGCTTCCTCTGTCTCCTTTCACCTGCTTGGATGGCGCTCGAGGTCACGGCCATGTGCTTCTTTCCCCGAAAACGATGTCTGTGAGCCGAATAGGGGCAATGGAAAACCCTATTCTCCTCCTTCTAGAGCATGACTCCTGCTGGGAGTCGTGGCGTGCCCCTCCCTGGTCCTGGTGACTTAGTGTTTGGAGCGCTAATACGGGTCCACCCTTCCCACTGGGAGTAACGACTGAGCTGGGCTACGACATGACTCCATCCTGGGCCAGTCAGAGTTCCTTCCCAGGAGTCTGGGTTTGAGACAGAAAAAGTCGAGTTGACCTTACAGCGAGTCCCTGGATGGGTGGGATCTGAGGGCTGGCGATGGTTCCCACGCAGCTCGCGAGGCCAAGGGCACGTCTGCAGTGAGCAGACACGAACAGTGGGAGGGAAGGCACCGCGACGAGCACTGTCCTTCACACAGCCGGCATCACCTGCATACCACGGCATGTGCCCAATACCCTGCCACCGGCTTCCTTTTTGCTTAAGCTAGGCTGAGATGGGCCACTGTCACTTGCATGCAGAAGAGTCATAATACAGAATACACAAGGCGAAGATTCAGCCTGTTGAAGGTTAAATAGTGGGGGCTGTTTATGAAAGAAATACCCCCCTAGTCTATCTTCCCTGAAACCAGACACATCTGAGTTTGAATCCTACCTTAGACCCATGGTGACTCTGGGCTAGTCACCTGACCTCTCTGAGGCTCAGTGAGCCCATCAGTAAAATGGGGCTGGTGATGCCCACCCATGCTCTGGAGAAGATAAAAAGGATGAAAATGTTACAGCGGCTAGGATTTTCTTGTCCTGTGGCCAAAGCTCCCTATTCCCAGGCATCTGGCGTGTCTGGCAAGAGTGTCAAACGCCCCCAAAAGATCAGGCCCATACCTATTGAGTGAGCCCTGCTTGGGTAGGGATTTATCCCAGCGGGATGATTAATCACGTTGTGCCGAGATTTATGGACACCAGTGTCCAAACGCAGCCGAGAGCGGGGAATGACTCAGAGGTGGGGACTGGTTTCATAAATCCTGGCGAACCACTGCCAGAAACTGTCATTGAGATTGTCGTTCTCAACCTCCAGGGACCCCCTTAGAAAATGTGAAGGAAACCACCAGCCCTGTCCTTGAAAAGACGCACGTATGTCCATTTTCACAACAGTTAGCTCATTGCAGGAAACTCCAGGATTCCCCCGAAGCTCCGGTGAATGAATTATATAATTTGAAAGAACCACCGAATGTGTGTCAGTGACATACATGAACTAGAAGAAAAAAATCAGACGACCAAGCAGTCTGCACAATGTGATCTCAGTTTTGTAAAACATGGCGCCCGTGCAGGTGTGCCAGGCAGATCTCCCTTGAAGACCTTCGAGCTGAGCCCCACCAGCTGCAGCCCCGGAGCCGAGGCCACTCACTCTCCCAGCCAGTGACTGAGCTTGGTGGGGTGCTAGGGCTCAGTCATTCCACCCTCACACAGGACTCTCCTGGGCCATCTTTGTGCTGGAGCTCCATGTGGAGTTGGCCAAAACTCTTTAGATCTGAGGCCCTTCCTACCCAAACCTCCTTCCCTCTCCCTCTGCTCTTACAGGTGTTGGATGGGCATCGCAGCCTTCGGCCTAATCCCTCACCCCTTTATATTTCATGGGTGACATATTCTGGATACATCACTTGACCTTTAATTCTGTCTTGGCTTTGGCTTCCTAGGGGACAGTGACTGGCTTCAGTGTTCTTCTAAGTATTCGTCATGCTTTCCTGAGTGTTGTCCACTAAAGTTACATTATTTTTGGCGTCAGAAAACATGTTTCCTTTTCCTTGAAACATAAGCTTTATATTTAAATATGCTCTGCAAACGTGAAGCCCCATGGATCATGAAATTCATTTGCTTAATAAACATGCAGGTGTCTCATTTACCCCCAGTAGCTGAACTTCCTTCTCATAAAGAAGACAGAATTCTTAGTGGCAGCAGCAGAGAGCTTTCTGAGGTCACAGAACAGAGCACCAGCCCTGGGCAGGTCGGGCGCACCCTCTCTGTCCCCACTGGTGCCCCTGCTCATGCCCCAAATCCTTTGTCAGTCTGTTCCAGGATTCTAAATTCTCTCTGTGGGGACAGGGCTGGATGACAGGGACACACACTGTTTTCGGCTCCTTTTTTCCCCAGATCCCAGGCAGATAGGGGCCTCTCGGAGGTCAAGAGAGGTCCTGGCTGCTTTGATATGTTGAGGCTCCCAGTCTATTTGAAAACAAATAGCATCAAAATAGAGTTCTAAGCTTGTGGTGTTTTAAAAATATTTACCTTAAACAAAATAGCACGTTTAACACCCTCAGGCTCACGCAGAACTTGGCACTGTCGTAGCATGATTCAAGGATGTGTTGGTTTTTTAAATATTCAGCTCCTTGCACACAACACGGCCATGTGGCTGGTAAGGGGACAGGGGCATGACACACGTGAGGAATGTCTTTTTGTCCTCGTCTTGGTGGCACTTCTCTGTTCACCTTCGTGTCAAGACCGTGATGAAGTGCCAACCTGGGGCCCTGCGTGAAGAACTGACAGTCCTCTTGAGCCCTCGGGGGACAGACCACCTACTGTTTCTGTCGAGCCTTATTTTTTTCAGATGGGTCACTGACTCGAGGGGTTTAACTGTTAGCTTTCTTTCTTTTTTCTATCTTTAAACTTTATTAGCTTCCCACCCCCACCTCCCACCCCCATACAGACTGTAATCTATTTGCTCTAAAAGATTTAAATGATTAGACTTGTTTAAGATAGAACGTGAAAGGCCCCCAAAATCCTGTCCCCTGCCTTTTAGGATAACCACTCCGACAGTTGGGGGTATCTTCTTGCAGCATGTTGTTTTTAAAACGCAATTAGGAAACATTTGATGCATTTAAATCTATCACATTGACACTGTGAAGCTTAACACCTAAAACCAGATCCCTGAGCCCAGCATCCCATGTAAGGACTGGAATAGTCCCTACATCCTGGAAGCTCACCGTTCCCCTCCCCAGGAACGCAGGCAGGTAACCAATGCCCGAAGTGGTGTTTTTTTTGTTTTGTTTTGTTTTGGTTTATCATTCCCTTGTATTTCCTTATACTTTTGCTTATTTCTGAACTTTATAAAAATGTCTCTTGCTATAAGTCATCTCCTGGGACATTAGAAGGTACCCATTAATAGTGACTAGTGCCGTAGTTCATAAAATGTATGACTGGAATACATACATACATATATATATATATATATATATATATATATATATATATATATATTTTTTTTTTTTTTTCATCCATTCTGCCATCAGGGGGATTGGGGGCTGCTTCCAGGATTCTGCTATTACTAACAATGCTGCTGTGAACAGTGGGCACCTGTCCCCTGGGGCTGGGTTTCTCCAGGGAATACTATTGGTGTGACTCCTGCAGGTGAGGTCTACAAGATGCCTGTGTCCCAGGTGGCCCTGAGTTCACGTCCTGACAGTGGAGAGCCCTCTTTATGCACATCCTTGGCACAACACGGTGTCCCTGGGCTTTGCGACCAGTGGCTTTGCGGTGGGGTGCTTGGCAAGCAGTATTCTCTCCTTACTTGCCAGTCCCAGAGGTGGGCTCAGGGTTAATTACGGGGTGAGTCAGCTCCTGAGGCCTCCTTCTGCTGGAGGGCTGGGGGCCGGGATGCAAAATCCTACAGCTGCCTTGGAAGGCAGTTTGGCAGTTTCTTACACAACTAAACATTCTTTAACCATGGAATCCAGTCGTCCTGCTCCTTGGTATTTATCCAAATGGACTGAAAAACTTAACATCTGCACAAAAACTTGCACACAGATGTTTATAGCAGCTTTATTCACAGTTGCCAAAATTCAGAAGCAACAGAGATGTCCTTCAGCGGGTGAATGGATAAACTGTGGTACATTCAAACGATGGGATATTATTCAGTGCTACAAACAAATGAGCTATCAAGCCATGAAAAGATACGGAGGAATCTTAAACGCATCATGCTAGGTGAAAGAAACCAATCTGGAAAGGCCTCACGCTGTACTGTCTCAAATATACGACTTTCTACAAAAGGCAAAACTGTGGGTGCGGTCAACAGATCAGTGACTGTCTGGGTTAAGGGAGAGGGAGGGGTGAACAGGTGGAGCGCTGAGGATTTTTAGGGCAGTGAAATGCTCTGTGTGATAGTGTGATGGTGGATACGTGTCATTACGCATTTGTTTAAACCCAGAGAACGTACAACACCAGGAGTGAACCCTGATGTAAACTATGGACGTTGGGTGATAATGATGTGTCAATGTGGGTTCAACGACAGTAACGTGTACCACTTGGGTAGGGGGTGTTGGTTATGGAGGAGGCTGTAGGGTTGAGGGTGGCACAGAGGGTACACAGGAAATCTCTGTACTTTTCACTCAATTTTGCAATGAAACTCAAAATTGCACTTTTTGAGTACTCAGAAGTGTAATTTCCACTCAACTTAAAATGGGTCTAAAGTATAAAGTTTATTAATTTTTTAAAAATGATATGTGGCTTTATCTTCAGCCTGCACCCAGTGGAGGTTACTTCCTAGATGGGAAATTCATGCTTTCACAACCTTAGGCGCACACAGGACCACTGACATCACTCAGCAATCACACAGGGCGGAGAGCAGACATCCAGAGATCAAATCTCAACTCCTCCACTTACCATCTGGGTGCCTTGGGCAGCTTACTTAACCTCTGTGAGCCTGTTTTTCCATGTGTAAACTGGAGGGATTTATCTCAGAGAGCCGCTGTGGGGATTAAATGAGATCACTATGACAAACCCTTAGCCTGGGCTCCACCAATGCCAACTATTTTTAGCATTATGATGATGAAATATGACATTCATTCATTCATTCAATAATAATTAAATGAGCAGTGTGCAAGGTACCACTTTGAACAAGAAGGATGCCCTCACAGAGCTTACTGTCTAGTCCAGCCTCCCTCAGGGCACCTGGCAGTGTTAGAAACACATGATCCCATGTGGGCTTGGCAGACAAGCACCCGCTGATGCACACACCCCGGAAGCGGCTTCAGGGGCCATCAGCAGCCAAGCTGTTGCTCAGATGATTTTGTGGCTAGAGGTGGTGTGGCCCAGCGCTGGGCTGCCTGGGTTCTATCCAACCCCAGGCCCGCTGCATCCGAGCTGCAGGACCTTAGGCAAGTTCCCTACCTCCTCTGTGCCTCGGTCTTCTCATCCGTAGGAAGCAGCGGGTAACAGAAACTCCCTCGTGAGTTTTGGGGAGGATTAAACAGTGTAACATACGTCAAGTGTAGAGAGTGGCACTGGGCACAGAGTGGTTGGTGACGTCTTAGTGACTGTTTGTTCTTGTTCTTGTTTCTGTTCTGACTCATCAGCAGTTTGAACACCGACCCCCCCCACCCGCCCCATGGGATGGCAACCAGGGGAAAGTGGGGCTTCCTCAGTGGTGACTCAGAAACCCAGGCAACCGAGTCATTTCAGCAGCCTGGCGGAGTTCCCAAGAATATGCCTACCTCGTGGGTGTGTTTATCCCACGGGTAGGCTTGCACAGGTGCGAAATGATTTATAAGTCATTCATTGCTATGGCCTAGTAATAGCAAAAGCATGAAAGCAGCTTAGAAGTCTGGGATTAGGGCACTGGTTAAAAACGCCATGACTCACCGTAAGAGAAATAGCAGCCGAAGCAGCTGCATGTGAAGATTTTCAAGAGAATCGTGAAGTGCGGAAAGCAAGGGGCATGCAGTTTCATGTTCTGTGTTTAAACATGTGTGTGTGCGCACACACACACACACACACACACACACGAAGAAATGCACACATCAGTGTTCTTTGATAACGTAAGGGTGGCTGTCTCTGGAGGGGATGCTGGTAGGCTGGGGCTCAGAGGTGCGAGAGACATATTCTTTGCACTTTGTGCTGGTTTGCACCTTTTGAATTTGAAGCCATATACATGTTCTACTTTTTTTTTTCTTTTTTAAAGGGTAAGCAGAGATTGGAGCTGATTCAGCAATCGGCACTCTAGGTCATTGTCTCTTGTTAAACATCTTTTGCTGCTCAACAAGCAGATGGCCCTGGGAGGGGTTAGGCTGGGGCCAGCGGGCAGCCTTCCTTCCCTGTGGGTATGTGGAGGGCCACGTAAGGCCCTGTGGCTGGGCACATGCCTCCAGCTGGGTCTTCCTGTGTGGCGGAAGGCCCAGGGTGCAGGGCTGAGACTGGTAAAGAGAGGGCCCCAGCTGCCTGGAAAAGGCTGCACACACACAGTGCAAGGTCACAGTACTAATATCTGGGTCTGGCCTAGGCAGCTTTCCAGGGCAGACAATCATGATACAAAGGCTCGTTAGAAGCACCAGGAAAGGACCTTCATCAGAACTGCTTCTCTCCATTCACAGGGCAGTTCTGTAGTGAAACTCAGGGCCAGAGCAGCCCAAGGCTCAGGAAACAGATTTGGAGGGGCCAGGGTTTCCTGCCTGCTCTGGGCATCAGTGGGATGGAAAGAGCCCAAAGGAACCTGGGTTCTTAATTCTTCATCCATCTGCTTGGCTGTAATATAAAGATTCTTTTCAGAACTCTCCCTGAAGTGACCCTCCAGCTTTGGGACACACACAGCATTGTGTACAGAGACATTCCCTGTAGCCAGCAAAAGGGACAGAAAGGCCCTTTCAGTTAACCGCAAAATAAGCAGAGCTCTGTCCAAAGACAGAGCCCTTTGCTTCCTGGGCCCTTGGTAATTCACAGACTGTCTGGGCATTGTTCATTGCCTATGGTTCATTGGATTTGGGTTTCCCAAATGCCCTGGAGCCAACAATTCTCTCTATATACCTGTATAAAAAAACATATGTATGCATACAAACAGATATTCTTAAATCAAATATCCTTTATACCTTTGTGGCACCAGGAACCAGTGCTCCTATGAGAATGTAATGCCTGATGATGTGAGGTGGAGCCAAAGGGTGATGCTAGCACTAGGGAGTGAGTGGCTGCAGATACAGATGAAGCCTCACTTGCTTGCCCGCCACTCAACTCCTGCTGTGCAGCCCAGTGCCCAACAGGCCACAGACTGGAACCCGTCCACAGCCAGGGGGGTTGGGGACCCCTGGTCTAATGGGATCGAAATCCGACAAACCACCCCAAAAGCTGCATCTCAACTGATACATAGTAATTAAAATAGTGATCAGAACTGATTAAGAAATAAAGAGGGTGCTGAAAATAGGAATGATTTTGAGAAGGCCTCCAGGAGATGGTGAGTTCAGCAGCAATGGGAAGGATGAGCCAGAGTGAAGTTCCAGGGCAGGCTCTTGGCACACAGCAGGAAGCCCCTGCAGCTAGGGCACAGGGAAGGAAGGTCCCCAAATCAAGTTTGGGGAGCCAGGGCCTGCTAGGGCAGGAGGACCATGGTAGGGGGTGCTGATATCAATCTAGGTAAACACGGAGGGTGTGGCCCAACAAGGAGTTCTATGGAAAACAACCTCACAGGGTGATCTGATCATAAATTCACAACTGGGCAGGTCACGTGAGTAGTCACGCCCCAGGCCTATAACTTCTTTAGTAAAGGCTTGGCTTTGCCTTAAGCAAGCCCTGGCCATTGTTTCTGTGCATCCAGGTTAGCACACCTTTGCAACGTGCCTCTTTTCCTTATAAAGCTTGACCAGCTAAGCTTAACTTTCTCCCACCTTCTTGCAACATTCTTTAGTTCCCTCCTTAATTCCAAAAGCGGAAAAGAAGATGCAAACGGTCATTTTTTGGGGGAAGCATTGATCTGAGTCTGTTAAAATCTCGCTCCCAGACATATCTTCTGTTTGGCCCAAATAAATTTTTATAAAAATTCTCTACAGGTTGGGACATTCTTAAATTGACAAGGGTTTTAAGCAAGGAAGTGACTGGTCTGGTATTTGCCTTAGGATCACTCCGGCTGCTGTGTAGGAAGTGAAACCTCTCCAGTCACCTCTGAGTTGGTGCAGGGAGCCTGAGGTCTTGCGGAGGCGTCCAGGAGTCAGGCTGGCTTCACCCCGAAGCGGCCGGGATCTACTTGGGGGTCAGGAACGCAGATATGAATCAGGAGCCACTTGGGCATGCTTTTTTGTTGCTGCCCTGAGAACTTCAAAGTCGCTCACTCGGGAGAACATGACTTCCCCCGCCTTTCAGAGTACTCGGGCTCCCAGCCACTCTTTGCTGGTCACGTGGGCAGCCAGGACACTTCCCTTCCGTGTCTTAGTCTCCCCATCTGTCAAAGGGGATGTTGGGCCAGGTGAAGAGTGGCAGGCAATCTGGGACTCCGATAGTGCACCTGGGCAAGTTGGGTAGTGGGCACGGCCAGGTCAGAGGCAGCATCGAGCGGCACAGAGGGGTTGGTTGGCTTCCCGCTCGGGAGACTGAGGCACGGCAAGGCCGGGAGCGCGCGCCCCTGAGACTCCCGCGAAGTTCAAGCCCACGTCTCGGGCCCACGCAGGCCGCCCGCGCCGCGCGCGCCGGCGTCTCTGCGCGGAGGTCCGGGCCCAGTGCTGCCCGCGACGGGGCGGGCCCGGGACTCGCAGGGCGCAGGGGTTGCAGCGGGGGAACCCCGCGCCATGCTGGAGGCGGGGCGCACCTTCCGGCCGCCCCAGCCCCGCCCGGGGGCGCGACACGCCGCCAGGCGGCAGGGCGCAGACCTGGCCCCGGGCGCCCGCCTCGCCCCGCGGCGTGCCGGCCCCGCCCTCGTGCACGCCCTCGGCCCCCGCCCACTCCGCCATCGGTCACGCCCCGTCCCGCCCCCTCGCAGGCCCGGGACGCGCTGGGCCCGCCCCGCCCCCTCGCTGGCCCGGGACGCGCCGGCCACACCCTAGGCCCCGCCCTCCGGGCCCCGCCCCGCCCCCTCGCTGGCCCCGGGACGCGCCGGCCACACCCTAGGCCCCGCCCTCCGGGCCCCGCCCCGCCCCCTCGCAGGCCCGGGACGCGCCCGGCCCGCGACCGAGCGGCGGGGACGGCGTCCGGCGCGCTCACTTCCGCGTCCCGCCGCCCTGCGGTCCGCGCGCGCCCGGCCACCTCCGCCATCGGACAATAGGCCCGTCGCCCGGCTGTGGGGAACCTCCTGCCGGCCCGGCCCGCCTGTGCGCCGGGCCCCGCGCGCGCTCCTCTCGGCGCCCGCCAGGATCGCAGCTCCGCGGCCGCGGGGGAAGCGGCGGCCACCGCGCGCCCGGGGACGAGCCTGCGCCTTCGGCCGCCGCTGCCGCGCCTGTGCTCCGGCCGGGCAGCTCCGGCAGCCTCTACACCGTCCGGACAAGCCGGCTTCACCGCGACCTCTTTCAGCGGCGGCTGCTGCCCTGAGGGTTTCCGACCTTGGTTGCTTAAGAAGGATGTGATTTTTTTGTTTCTATACTTTTTCCATTTATGACTTGAGAAAGAAAAGAACACACAGCCAGCTGGGACAGCGAAGCGCCACCGTCTGCCCCCACGTGGACACCTCCGAGGAGGAAGGGAGTTGGAAACTAACTTGGTGCAGCTGGCCTTGAGGCCTCAACGAGGGCTGGACTCCAAGGCCTGGGGTCATGAACCTGACTCTGGGCAGGTGGAAGGCTTTACCTGTCCTGGGCTAGCCTTGAACCCCTGTTCTCGCCAGCATTAACCCCTCTGATCCCTCCAAAAGCACACATACCCACACTACCAGCACCGGCCTGCGACATGGATAAGTACGACGACCTGGGCCTGGAGGCCAGTAAATTCATCGAGGACCTGAACATGTATGAGGCCTCCAAGGATGGACTCTTCCGAGTGGACAAGGGCGCAGGCAACAACCCGGAGTTTGAGGAAACACGCAGGGTGTTTGCCACCAAGATGGCCAAAATCCATCTCCAGCAGCAGCAACAGCTCCTGCAGGAGGACACCCTGCCCAGGGGGACCCGAGGCCCGGTCAATGGTGGGAGCCGCCCAGGCCCACAAGCCCCCCGGGAAGCTGGTGCCGGCAGCAGGCTGACCATGGATGGCGCTGCCAAGCCCCCTCTGGCTGCCTCTACAGTACCTCCTGGGACGGCCACCACCATGGCTGCTGGGCAGCCCCTGTACGCACCCCAGGAGCAAAGGGCCCGGCTGTATGTCAGTGGCACAAAGCCTGGCAGCCAGGACTGTGGTTCCAAGGAGAGCCTGGTGGTTTCTGAGATGTCTGCTCTCCATCGGCCGGGGCCCTGTGAGGATCCTTCCTGCCTCACCCACGGAGACTATTATGACAACCTGTCCTTGGCAAGCCCAAAATGGGGTGAAGAGCCGGGAGTGTCCTCCAGCACGAGGCTGGGTGTAGGGAGTGGGTGGCCTGGCCCCCCAGGAAGTGATCCGGCACCACCCAGACCCTCCAGGGACCCTCACCTGTACCAGCCGCCGCTCTCCCCGAGCTCCAGCAGGCCGTTTGAGAGTGGCCAGGACCGTGGTGTCAGTGGCCGCAGCAGTGAGAAGCCAGTGGGCCTTTGGACCACGGCCTCCTCCCAGCGGGTGAGCCCTGGCCTTCCTTCCCCAGGTCAAGAAAACGGGGCCCTCCTGGGGCCCGCTCAGCCCAGGACCCCTTCCTTCGCAGCACCGCTGGCCCTGGGCTGCCCCAGTCAAGGAGCAGTTCCAAGAAGAAACTCGGGGTCTGGGAATGAGGTATCAGGCATGATGCCCAAACCGAACGTGGACCCTCAACCCTGGTTCCAGGATGGGCCCAAATCTTACCTTTCTAGTTCTGGCCCATCATCCTTGCCAGCCAGCATGGACAGTTTGCATTTGGGTCCGGCCCCTGGGCTGGGACCCAAGCCTGGCTGCGCAGACCCTGGCATTGGTCCCAAGCTCAGCACCCCCAGCCGTGTCCATCCAGTGATGTCCACCCTGCCTGAGTTACCTTGCAAACAAGGTCCCGCTGACTGGTCTCCTGATGGCAACCTGGGGTCTGTGCTCCCAGAGAGCCCCAGCCCCAGAGTGAGGCTGCCCTGCCAGACCCTCATCCCAGGCTCTGAGCTTGGGCCCTCCGCTGCTGAACTGAAATTAGAGGCCCTCACCCAGCGTCTGGAGCGTGAGATGGATGCTCACCCGAAGGCCGACTACTTCGGTGAGTGAGAGGCTGGTGGCTTTGCCCACAGTGGGTGAGGGGGTCCCCACCAGGGGTGCAGTAGCCCTCTTTGAATGGCCTGCCTCCCCCTTTTTTGTTTTTCCTCCAGCTTCCTCTTTCAGCTGCTGCTTTTGATTCAGAAACTTGAAAGCATCCCTGAGTAGAAAGCGGATCTTGCCGCTGGGGTTACCCACGTGCGAGGGTGAAGCAGGGTGGGATTGCTCCTGACTGCTTTCAAAAAAGGGAAATGCTGTGACTTTGGTTTTCAGGGGTTTCGGGTATGGGATCCTCACAGGAAAGATCCTCATCCCCTGAGAGCCTCTCGCTGCGATTGGCTCATTCAGGACTTGAGTGGCAGTAACTTTGTACAGCTGCGCGCGCACGTGTGTGTGTGTGTGTCTGTCTGTGTCTGTGTCTCTACAGGTACTGTGTGCAGTTGAGGCAGGTGTCACAGGAACATGGATTCTAGAGCAGTGATTCTCAGAGTGTAGTCTCTGGACCAGCCCCATCCCTTCACCCCAGAGCTGGTTAGAAATGCAAATTAGAGGGCTCCACCCCAGACAGACAGCATCAGGAAGGAACTCTGGGGCTGGTACCTGGCAATCAGCATTTTCACAAGCCAGCCAAGTGATCCTGACGTTTGGGGAAATTTGGAAAATTTGAGACCTGTGAGCCAGGTGCCTACTAACTCAACACCTCCACCCGGTTCCAGCCAGCAGCCAGGTTACCCCAGTAGTTGTGGCTCACGATAGGATGGAAGGTGCGCTTTGCTGGCTTTGCTTGAAAGTGCAGATTTTGTTTTCTTCTTTTTTTAAAAACCACAAACTCCCGGAGACTGCTGGCTTCAGCCTTTTTTTTCTCCACACAGAGTTTGGAGGCAGCAGAAAAGCAGCTCTGTTCTGTGGGGCAGTGATGTAGCCGTCTCACGGGAGAGCAAACTAGAAAGAGCCTATTTTTAGAAGAGTCTGAGGGTGTTTTTTTTTTTTTTTGAACTCTGGCGTCTTGGGGTCGTGATTGTTCCCTATGAGGCCAGAGAGCCCTGGGAAGCCAAATCCTACTGGGGCAGCAGCTCTGCCATACGGGGGATGGCAGGGGCAGGGAAGGTCCTGGCGGGAAGAGGCCGGCCTGCTGCTTTCCGCCTGCCCTGTTCTCCGAGAACGGACGATTCTGTCCCCAGGTACTCGGAGGGGTCCAGGCTCCCGCAGTAGCACTGTTTCTTGCTCCTCCTGAGAACCACCCGGTGACCAGTGACCGATTTCACACCACCCCGGGCAGCCAGAGGTCGGGGTGATGTGTGCTGGCTTAAGTTTTTGAGTGCATAGCACCATCCCACTGAGAACCGCCTCTTCTCTGCAAATCACTCCCTTTGGGAATAATGCTTAGCTGGCTGTACTGTGGGGTTTTTTTTTAAACTTAAACTTTTAATCTTTAATTTCAAGCTCACTAAACAACAAAACAGCAGCTGAATTTTTCCAGGGAGGCGCGCTTACACTCGGATGGGAGTGGGGACACTGGCTATCACCATCTGTTCGTTCAGCCCGTGTTTATTGAGCACTGACTCTGGGCCCCGCTGCTTAAGGCTCTGGGGTGCAGAAAGAACAGGACAGAAACCTCTGTCCTCCCAGAGCAGACAGTGCTGGAGAAGGTGACAGGAGAGGAACAGAACAAACAGCAGCTTCCAAGGAGAGGAAGAGGGAGAGGAGGGGATGGATGGATCCTGGGCAGGGGTTGCTGGGGTGCGGGGCATGGGGGAGGGTCCCACTGAGGAGGTAGCATCTGAGCAGAGGCTGGAAATAGGTGAGGGGGTGCACCGTGCCTCTGCCCAGGGAAAGCGTGTCTCAGCAGGGCAGGCAGCAGGAGCAGAGGCCCTAGGGACCCAGGCCGGGCCAGGTGCTGGGCTATACACACTTGATGTGTGGACTGTTCAATATACTTGTCACAGCAGCCCAGGGAAGCAGGCTCCTTTGTCACTATGCCTGTTTCACTGGCAGGAAACTAGAGCTTGGAGAGGTTAGGTCCCCGACATCTCACAGGCGATACTGGCTGTCGCTGGCATTTGAGCTCCACCGTTTGGCCACCATGCCCGTGCTTCTAACCAGCGGTGCCACGTTGCCACTGGAGCGTAGGTGCAAAAACCTTTCATTCATTCATTCCCTCATTTTTATGTGTTTTAAATCGAGGTAAGTGTCATATAACATAAAATGCGTCATTTTAGAGTGAACAGTTTAGTGGCATGGAGTACATTCACACTGCTGTGCAAACACCGCCTCTGTCTAGTTCCAAAACATTTTCTTTTCTTTTTTTTTTTAAATGGTAAATACTCTTTATTTGATGGTGTACAGAAACCACACTAAAATGCCTTTAAGTAAAAGGCGACAGTTTAGATACAGGGAATTTAATTAAATTGGCATAGTTAGGACCAAAAAGATAAAGTGGACATGGCCACCTTATCTTCGGCCCTGGCCTTTTTCACAGGCCAGTGGACACAACCTGAAACACAGCCAAGTCTCGCTGTTCCATGAGACAGCGAAGGGATTTCCTCAGCATTTAAACATATCAATATAACCAGTTATATAAATCTGGATGTAAAACCAATCTCCTACAGGTGTGCAGACGGCATTCCCCATTTCTGTGAAAAACCGAACCTTACTACTCATGTCCAGTCATATCTTTAGAAGATGAAAACAGAGATAGCACTCATGGAACCAAAATTACCAGCGAAGTTCAAAAAGCTGATCATATGCATTTAACCACAAGCCAATCTTATTTAAATCAGAACTGCCCTAAAGAAATGTTGTATCAGCCAGCCATTCATGATCTGAATTCTAGTGTGAGATCGATTTAAATATGGTACACATAAAAAGAAGTCATGAGATTTATATTTTGTAATAAATAAGGCAGTGGCCAACTATTACTCCTTAGTAGCTTTTGTGAGATGAGCTGTCAAGTCTGCCCTTTCTGCAGACTTTGTAAGGCCAGCAAAGATCATTTTTGTTTCAGGGATGTACTTCTTGGGATTCTCCAAGTACCCATCAGTGTCTCCTCTCCCCAGGGGATGCTTTGTTCTTGTCGGCATCCGTGTGAGAAAATCCAGGGGCCTGACCTGTATTTGGCCTGAACAGACCATGGAGACTTGGCCCAGTTTCGTGTTTGCCCTGCTTTCCCACGGGAAGGCACTGGGCACACTCCTGAACAAAAACCTTCTTCCCTTCCCAACATCGCCCATCTTTAAACTGCCCTTTCGTTGCATCTGATGCTAAGACTCACGCACGCAAAGCAGGCATCCTGCTCTCCCAAGACATTTTCATCACCCCAAAAGAAACCCCATGCCCACAAAGCCCTTGTTCCCCATTTCCTTCAGCCCCCCGGTCCCTGGAAACCGCCAACCTATGTTCTGTCTCTGGATTTACCTATTCTGGATATTTCATACAAAGGGAGTCGTTTTATTGATTTCTTGACTATGCATTACACTTACGTGTAGAAAATTCAAAAGATGTAAAAACACATATGGTGAAAATTAGTCTCCTTCCCACCCCCATTCTGGCCAGGAGTCCTGGGAATAGTGAATATACATATACGTGGATGCAGTGTGTGTATCGGTCTGTCGGTGACGCTGGAGGCGAGCCGTCCCCCTGCTCTTTGTCTTCGCCACCGAGCAGCGTGTCTTGGCAGTTCTACGTCGGCAAGTGTTGCGTTGGCTCAGTGTCACCGTTGTGTGGATGTGCCCCGGGTCACGAAAGCAGCCCTCGTGGGGGACCTTTAGAAGGGGCCACCTGCCAGGTGCAGGCGGAGATGTGGGACAGGCTCCCAGGGGTGGGATTGTGGGGCTGGGGGCTTTGTGCGCTTCAAATGCTGCCTGGTTGCGCCCCTTAGAGCCTGTGCTGGGAGACCCCACCGCCCGCCACGTAGGAGAGGGTCTGTCCCGTGCCCGCAGCGGCCGCCGAGCTTCCGCCCACACGGTGACCAGCCGTGTGGCAGGGGAGAAAGTCGGTCTTCTGAGCATCCACCTGGCAGTCCATTCCTGACCCAGCCCTGCCTGGCACCTGGAACAGACCCTGCTCTCTGCCAGGCCCCACCGCCTCATCTGCAGTGCGAGGAGGCCGGGCCGGCTGGGGGCTCACCACACAGACGCCTCTTCCTTGCCTAGGTCTGGCGGTGTTCGAAAGATTTTGTCCATTTAACACACTACATTTGTTAAATAATGATGAAATTTTCTTCCACATAGAAGGATATTTACCGATCCAGGGCTCTTGCCAGAGAGAATCAGGGTAACAGAACCGTCACCATCAGAGTCATCGTAATTCTAGCCAGAAGCAGAGCAAAGTAGAGGTGTTGGTTGGGCACCTGGGCCCCTTCCTGGGTCGGACACAGGTGTCCCTGTGGGTATTTGACATTGCGGGAAGAGCTTGTGAATCTCTGCCACCACCTTTGAGAACACTGAGGTCTGAAGACACCTTGGAATCCAGTTATTGATCAGTTCATCCCTGAGGACTCTTCTGGCACATTCCACGGCCATCTTTGTGGGTCGGTCCAGTGTGGTGCGAAGGAGGCATTTCTGCCCTGTCTTCTTCTTCTGGGGTCCCTGTGTGGCATCTTTGCGTGTTTCTGTCCATGAGAAAAGGGTTAAGGATGGACTCCTTCCTGGGCCTGACTCTTCGAAGATGTGGTGTGGGTGGCTTTGTCGCAGCTCCCTGTAGACACTGCCAAGGAAACAGAGGGGACCGCGTGTCTTTTGTTTAGTCTTTCCCACCCTTTCCTCCACGGTGTCCATCTGTCTTTTTCATACTGGGCCTCTCCTCCCTTTCTAAGGAAAAAGGACACATATGAACCACCTGTCATAGGCTGGGTTTCCTAGGCAGCTGACTGAGACAGAGGGTCGTGTGCAGGTGGCTTCTTCGGGGTGTGGGGGGCGGGGAAGGGAGCGGGGTGGGCAGTGGAGTGCTCCAGCACAGTGCCGGCCTGCAAGCCCGGGCCGACCCTGCTGCGAGCTCGGGAGCTAGAAAAGCCCCTCAGAAATGTCCCCAGTGGGGGCAAGGTGGCCTGGCTGTCACACTCTCCATGGGTCAGTCATCAGACGTGGGTTGCCCTGGGAAGGGGGTGACCTTGGGCGAGGTGGCTCGTGCCACTGTGCTGACAGGGGAGGGTCACCTCCTGGCTGCACCCCCAGCATCTGGACCACAGGCCCTGGGGAGAAGGAAGAGCTGGGTGCCACGTCACAGTGTCCGCCGTGGCCCCCATTGTGGAGCAGATCAGACCCCATTCACAGTGACCTTGGGCACCGTGATGCTAACCCTGGTGACCGACTGCCCAGTGCCTGTGACGCACCAGGCGTGGAGACAGTGCTTGTGGGCACTGTGCTCGTGTGACCCTCACAGCCAGACACCACTGTTCTCTGTTTGCGCTGAGAAATGAGGTTGAGACACAGGCCGGCCTCGCTCAGGGAGAAGGCTCTGCCAGCTCCGTCCAGCACCAGGGGGTGGAGAGGCAAGAAGTCGGTTCCCGGGTCTCCTTCACTCAGTGCTGGGTGGATGGGCCACCGGTGCTGGGTGGATGGGCCACCGCCCGTCCTGCGGAGGGAGAAGAGGCTGGCTTTGACTTCCCTTGCCTTCTGGACTTCCTACTGCAGTATGTGAACTCAGAAAATCTTAACGGAGACCCACCTTAGCCTGGGAGCCTGAAAACAGGTGTGACTTTTCCTGGGAACGGCCCCACCCTTGCCAGGGACAGGGAGCCTGTCACCCTTGATTGTGTTTTACTAGCAATGCTGGAGGTTAAACAAGCAGTCCAAACAAGGGACAGGAGAGGCCTTATTCCCAGGGAGCTGCTATTGTTTTAATCACCTTTTTATTATTATTTACGCCTATAGCACCTGGTCTTCCTAGGAGGTCTCCCATCCAAGTACTAACCAAGCCTGGCCCTGCTTAGCTTCGGAGATCAGACTTCGAGCTTATTCAGGGTGGCCTGGCCGTACACCATGGACTGTGGCTCCACTAGAGCACGAACCCAGGACTGTCTGCGTGTAGTGCAGACATGCTAACCATTACACCGTGGAACCAGGTCCTCTTAATCACCTTTTAAGCACTTTTTAACTGATTTTACTAGCAACAGATGCTTGAAATATGGGGCTTAAATCCAGCCTTGAATGAAAACTTGAGGGTGGTTTCAGAGTGTCTTTCATGTAAAAGGAAACAATGTGAGCTGACCCTGAAATAGAGCAGCCCCTCCAGAGTTCCCAGACGGGGCCTGTGTACACCCCGGTGAGGCCCCGGCGACCCCCAAATATCAGGCATTTCCATAAACCCAGACCTAGTGCCGAAGCAGAAGAAGGTGGCAGCAGACCAGCAGCCGCCTGACTGTCCGAGCGGCCGGCTCACCCAAGGGTGCTTACCTGGGGGTCTCAAATCCCCTCTGGAGGCGCCATGCCACGGCTGGGACCTGCTGAGTCCAGGCTTCCAATGCCCCGGGAGTAAATTTCTGGGCCCGCAGGTCATGTCTGCAAATGGCACCCAGGATCCAGCTCTGCCTTCTAGCCCTGCAGCTCTTTAGAAACGGGGGTACCCTGTATATATATTTTTTTAGTAGACCAGGTAATCTTTCTCTCAAACTCAGGAAAGCACCTGTTTTTTAATACTTTATTGATATATGATATGCGTATGTTGTAGATGCTCACAAAGTGAACAAACCCATGTAACTAGTGACCAGATCGAGACAGAGACCATGACCAGCCCCTGAGACGCCCCCCACCTGTGCCCCGTTAAATCACCACCACCCTCCAAAGATAGCCAGAGTGGTGACTTGAGATTCTGAGTACTCTGTGATCTGAAGTCACTTCTAAAACCTTAAGCACATTTAAAAACATCATGGCAGGTTTAGAGGTGACTGGGCAGCAAGCAGGTGGTCAGTCAGTGTGCTGCTTGGGCTGCGGATGGTGAGGGGTTGGTGACGTCGGTGTGGCCAGCTCCACTGCCACCTGCTGGGCCGTCCAGCGCACGCTGTAATGGCAGCTGCCCCTGTGTGGTCAGTGGTTAGGGCTGTGACACCGTGTAGGTTGTTCGTGTTCTCTGAAGGGATGGACTTTCCGTCACATCCTTTAGCGCCATCCCTACCTGCAAGCTCGCATCACAGGATTGCTCTTCAGAGGTTCCCAAGGAGTGAGGATCGGCAGGCGTCCACATCTCAGTCAGAGTGGTTCCTCCGTCCGCTGCTCTGGACGCCAGCAAGGCACCTGTGTCAGGGCCCCCGTGCTCTCGGCGCCAGGCTCAGTGCTGCGGGAAGGACGCTGGAGGGCCAGGCGCAGGCCGTTGCACTTGGCAGTGACACCCGTACTCCTCTTAGCCTGCCCTCGAGGACCACACTTGGGCCGTTGCCCCAGCCTGTCGTGCTCACGGGCTCCCGTCACGCCAGCCTCGTTGCTGGTCCCTGAGTTTGTGGGGTGTCTTCCCATCATGGGGGTCTTGCCCTTGCCTGTCGCCAGGTAGCGTCCTTCTGGCCAGCACGGTGCTGCCCACCCTGAATTCCCTGGGGCAGTGTGTCTCCAGCTGCAGCCTTGGCGAACCTTCACGTCCGTTTCCCACGCCGCCGCCTCGTCCCATCAGGATGGCACGTTTCTGCCATCACGTGTTCTTTGTGACCCGGAAAGAATAATTGTCTCATTCATCCAGCCCGTTTGCTGTCCCCTTTAATAATCCAGAGCATGAAAATGATCTTTTGACGTGGCCCTTCTTGCTAGAAGTTTCTTTTAAAAAGTGTTGCGTTTCCTTACGTGACTTGCTTTGGTTTAGGACTCCCACCCAGGAGACACAGCTGTGGAAGCAAGGCACACCTTTGGGAACGAGGAAAACAGGTGTTCGCAGCCCCAGGTGTGACACTGGGCAGGCCGCCTTTCCTCTGTGCTGAGCTGGGCTCTTCTCGGCCCGTGGCTGTGGCTTGTGTAACTGAGCGCCTGGATTTTAGCTGTCCAGGTGACAAGGAGCTAGGCGGCAGCGTTGTCGGCCACGGCCAGAGCCTGGAAAGGCAGGGGCTGAACAGCCCAGCATCCCTTCCTCCTTCTAGATCTGTACAGAATTAAACAATTTTTTTTTTTTAAGTTACAGTTACATTTTCTATTGTAAGTGGTAATCACTTGCGCTCTAGATGTTTTGGAAAATACAAACCATTAAGACAAGAACCGTGAATCACTGACATGCCTGCCGCCCTTGGAGCAATCAGCGTGAAGCTGGTTCCCAGTAAAGAGAAGTGGCCGGAGCCCGCTGCGAGGCAGGATGTGTCATGTGCTGTGGTTCTTGGCTCTTCGGCCAGATGTGGAAGCGTTTTCTGAGCCAGAGGCCAGTCTGCTCTGCACAGCGTGTCTGGTGAAAGTGAGATTAGAAACGACCAAAGATCTCCCTTAGGAAACAGTCAGACCCGAGGAGCCACTGTACTGCATCGCTCACTCACCCCAGCGGCCTTGTTCTCGCTAAACTTGGGGTCGTCAGTGAGGAGGACAGCTGGGAACACCAGCCGTAGGGCCCAGGGACCTTGTTTGCTGCGGGCCTCCTCCACGGACTCCTGTGATGTCCTCGGTGGTGCTGGGTCTCAGGCTGGGTCACCGGACACAGGACAGTGGCCTCGGGGCCCGGCACTCTTGGCCACACGTGATGGGGGCTTGGTGCTCTCTGTTGAAGGAATGGAGGGGCTTCAGTTAGGGTGTGAAGGGGGAAGGAGAAGGGGGTTTGAGCTGGGGTTATGGCTCTGCGATAGTTTTGCTAAAATTCGCTGAGCAGTTGCTCTTTGCCCGGTACCTTTCAAATCATCTCACAGGCATTAACTTGTGTAATCCTCGCAACAACCCCATTTCATTATCCGCATTTTACAGGTGGGGAAACTGACATACACGGGAATAACCCACGTACTGCATTTTATTAAAGAGTTTGTTCCGTCCGAGATCTTGACCACCGTGCTGGGTGGCTTTCTGACAAAGAGAACTGTGGGGGCTTTGCAGCCACGCGTAGGTCAGGGCTGAAGGCTCCCCCTTTCTCTGGTGAAGCACAAGGAAGGCAGGGCGTGGAGGAGCCCAAGCTGGCGGGGGTGCTGGGGCCCACTCTTGCAGCCAGAACAGCCCCCACATCCCAGGCAGTGACGGAACCACGGAGACTCAGAGATGTGCCCGGCTGCACAGTGGCCTCGGCCACCCACAGCCGCTCAGGCCCCCAACCTTTCGTGTTTCTCTGACGGCTGTGGGTTAGGGAGAAGGAGCCATGCTCTCGGGGTGCTCATGTGATACCCCCAAGTGTTGCGGACAAGGATAGGCGTGTGCCAGCCCACAGTTTTCTTGCGGACAGCCAGGACGCCTTGGTCTGGGGTCAGTGTCAACCCCAGGCTCTGTGCAGAGGTGCTTGAAACCAAACATTGGATGCAACTATGTTTGGAGCCCATCTGGCGAACTGAGCAGAAACTTTACCCTAAAACACAACAGGCCTCCGACATTTCCAAGGCGTGTCAACAGCGGGGTAGCGCTCGCCAGTAAATATTTATATCTGCTCCAGGTTTTGTTTTTCATTTGTCCCCGCCCAGGGAGAGCAGCTGGACTCAGAGTCGCAGGGGTACGCGGAAGGCTGGAGACTTTCTGCTCGAGTGTCCAAAGGGAATACTTAGGGTCCGTGGCCAGGTTATTTTTAAGTTTTGAGGGCCATGGGTTTAGTCTTGACCAAATTCCTTCCTCTTCTTTCTTGTCCTGTGACTCGTCTCTGCGTGTCCCAGGAGTGTGAGGACTGGTTACTCCCGGTTACTGAAAGTCTCCTGGGAGTATATCAGGGGGCTCCATCTTCTTCTCCGCACACAAGTATTTATAACATGTAGAAAGTTCTGGAAGCCTGCCATGATGCTGTCCTTCAGAAGAAGGGGATTGAGTTTAGTGGCGATCTGCCCTGCAGCTGATCCCGAGAGGTGTATGGACCCGGGTCATTTGAGGACCGGATGGACGAGGTGCCCCTCTCACGGTGCAGGCCCCGAGTCATGGCGGGCGCACATCGCAGCGGCCTCTGGGCTGGACAGCACGTGCCGGACCTTGCAGTGGACGGACAGCAGCGGACTTGCCTTCTGCTGCCCGAAGCCCCTCTGACCGCGACAGCAGCTCCCTGTTCTTCGAGCCTCCTGTCAGCGGAGCTCATGGTTTCCTTTCAACGGTGGAACCAACCCGTTTGCCCACGTGATGGCCAGGGCCAGCCCAGAGCCTGGGGGGAGATTTTGCATCTGCCAAAATGTTGCCCGTTCTGCTCCCCTTGCCCCCACCTTAGTTCACATTGTTTCCTGATGATGCAGTAGGTATTGAATTTAGAAGGAGGTGGATTTCAGACAGGCCAGCTGACAGTGGCCATGGCCATGGCCGGGCTCCAGGGCATTTGCTGACAGAGCTGTCTTCACAGTGAACGTGCTGGCCGCCGGGAGAACAGGTCACAGGTCTGCCTGTGCCACTTGCCGGCTGTGCCAGCTCGGGCGCCTGGCTCTACTTTCCTGCCTTAGCGTCCTCGCCGGATGGGGAGTAGATGTCCTGTGCTCGTTATAATTCTCTGTCCTGAGCTGCCGTTGAACTGGAAGAGTAGCCAGCAGCAGAGGGGAGTAACCTGGGGTGGCGAGGGCGTGAACACCCCGTGTGTGGATGGACACGCCCTGGGCAGCGGGCCAGGGGGTGGTGATGGCCGGCCCTTCCTGGCGTTGGCCCACCAGGTCCTTCTATGAGATCAGCGTGTCCCAACCAGGGTGACTCAGAAGTGCCCTTCTCGCACCAGTAAATGCATGGTCATCGTCGTCCTGGCTCATGGGATCAAAAGTACATTCTTTGGAAGAAAAAAATGTAAGCTATGTGATAAAGGGGCACTTAAGAAATAAGGAAAATGAGGGAATAAAGCCAATCAATCAGTGATAAGATTGAGAATATAAAGCACGGGGCCTGGTGTATGGAGAAGTTACTCAAGAGGAGTTGGTCGAATGAATGACTCATGGTGTGTATTTACAATGTTATGTAATCAGAATAAAGAATTGAAGTGTTTAGGTCATGATGCCTCTGCTCAGCACTAGCGAGCTAGCGCACCGTGGGTGCCACCAATGTTATTTCTCCATAACTCGTGCCCAGCGGTGGCTGTGACGCCCTGTGCTGATATTCGTCAGCCCCGGGGTTGAAGGATGAGCTTATTGGGCAAGGACTCGGGTGACATGGCCAGACACGGCGTGAAAGCTGAGTGTGGGAGGTGCTGAACCTCCAGAGTCCATACACTTGGAGATGCCCGTTCCCGGGATGTGGCCGTATTCCAAGGAGAAGGGAATTTCAGCCGGTCGTGTGAGACCTTCCTGCGTCTCAGGGTGCTTCCTGTCTTGCTTGGCCAGATGGGAACCCTGAATCTGGGGTTGTGGCCCTGAACTCCGACCAGGTCACTGACTTCCCTGCTGGGTCCCCAAAGCTCTCACCTGCCCCTCCCCTCTGCCCTTCCCAGACCGTTCACCCACCTCTGTCCATCGCCACGTCCAGCTCCAAGCCCAAACCACGTGTCCCCTCAACAGCCATTATGGAGCACCTGCCATATCCAAGAGACCGAGTTGGGGTCAGTGGGGCTTCCTTTGTGCACAGACACTGTCACCCAGCTCCCCTTGCCGGAACGTGCATTCCAGCGAGCCGGGTGTCTGTTCTGGTCACCACTGTGTCTCCAGGGCCCAGGGCAGTGCCTGGCACACAGCAGGGTGCTCAGCAAGTCCTTGTTGAACAAATGAGTGACCATGAGGCCAGCGGAGGGACGGGGACATTCCCCGACGCCCTTCTGAGTGTCAGCGCTTCAAGTGGGGGCATTACTGCTGTGTGGGGTCCCCCCACGCCCACGTGCTAGCAAGCAGGGGCAGCAGGTGTGCCGTCCTCACCCTTCACCCTGACCAGGAGGTACTCAGGTGGGCTCGCCCACGCGGGTGGAAGGCGCCTTCGTGACTGGGGACTGGAGGGGCCGGAAGAGGTTGGGATGCTGTGGTTGGTCCGGGTGGGAAGTTAGCAGAGCTTAGGGACCAGCTCACCTGAGTCCTGGGATGCTGGGATGGGAGCAGGGAGCAGTGCTGGCAGGATCCCGTGTCCTTACCCGAGAAGCCATTCGTAATTTGAGGAGTGCTTGTGGGAATAAAAACCCACATAAGTGTGTCCGCCATGGCTGGGTCTGCCGTGGGCAGACTACTCAGCATTCTCGTGCCTCAGTTTCTCTGTCAGGAAAATGGGGATACGGTTGTGGCGAGGGCTAAATCAATTCGTATGTGTCTGTGCTGTCCAGTACGGGACGGGAGCCAGTAGCCACAGGCCGCACTGAGCCCTTTGAAAGGCGGCCTGCGTGAGCTGAGGTGGCTCTGAGTGTGAAGCCTTGGTATGGAGGGGAAAGTGGGTAGCGCCTTCGTGTTTTTATGTGGTTTGTCTAAGTGAGATACTTTGGATGGGTTGGGCTCATAAAATAGGTCATTAAAATGAGTTTTCACTTTAAAGTGGCTACTTGGCAATGTAAAATCACAGACGGCTTGCGTGGTTGTTCTGTTGGACGGGGCCGTGGTGTACGAAGCCCTTAGAACAGGGTGTGGCACGTGCTGATAGCTTACTGTACAAGCCCTTACAATCATCATTTTCTCAGAAATGTCAGAGCAGCTTTACCTTGTCCCATCTGAAAGCCCAGCTGAATTGATTTGTTCAAATCCACAAACGCTTAAACGAAAAGATTGTAATTTATCCATGGGAGACTGATTTCAGGATGGCCCCCTGCCCCCTCCCCCCACGAGCCGGCTGAGGCTCCGATGGAGGAGTGGGGTCGTCTGGGGTCCTCAGATCTGCTGGTGTCTGCGTGGGGCGTGGTGGAGCAGGTGGTAGTGAGGCTGAGCCAGTTTTCCAGACCCTTAGAGGCACACTCTGTTTCGCGAGTGCAGGCCTGGCGACCGCAGAGACCGCCCCTCCCCTGGCTGTGGTTAGCGAAGTGAAAACCGTTTCCTGCGGAGAGCTGGGGGAGGCGGCATCTTTGGGATTGGGCTTCCCTGGGGCCCCAGCTGACAGGCCATCCACACCCTACACCCCTAGCCAGGCTCTGGAGGCCTTGCTCAGCATGGGGGAGGGGCCAGCAGCTCCCAAAGACCCGATTGTGTGGGGCGTGGGGCCTGTCCCGACCCAGCCGAGGTCCCGCTCAGGTGGCCGGGCGCAAACAGAGGCACTTTGTCGGCCCGCCATGGAGGTCCATGTTAGAGCTGGCAGCCCCTCCTCTGCCCTTGGCCCGCCTGTGGCTGCCATCTGTCCAGGTTGCCCAGCCCTGGTGGTGGGCCCAAGGGCATGGGGAGGGGCAGCTCTGCCCCAGTTCACGACCAGGGAGCGACGGGAACACGGGGTGAGGAAAGCTCACGATGCACTTGGTGGGTTTTTCATCTCCGCGCTGGGCGCCCAGGGCAGGCCGGTGCCCTTCCAGTGGCGAGGCCTCTTCTGACCATCACGAGCCCGCCCCCATTCAAGGGGAGGGGCCATGGCCCTCTACCTCTCCACGGGAGGGAAGTCCAGGAATTTGTGGCTGTGTTTTTCTAAAGTTGCATTTACATACAGTGAAATGTGTGGCTCCGTGAGTTTTGACAAATGCAAGTGCCCAGGTAACCCACATGCCCACCAAGATACAGAGCAGTTCCAACCCCAGAATGTTCCCTCGTGCCTTCTCCCGGTCAGTGCCCACCCCAGGCAACCCCTGTTCCGATTTGTTCGCCCGTCCTATAGGGTGACGTAAACGGATTCATATGGTATCTGTGTATACGCAATCCTCATTTAGCTTTTGCATACTTGCTAAAATTGATTCGTAATCCCCAAATCAGTGCTCACAGCTCCTGGGCCATCCCTCGAGGACAGGTCCGAGCCCTGTGAAATTTGAGTCACCCACACATGTTCCCAGCGGAGGTCCAATGGGGCGATGCTCTGCTTGTTTGCACTATTAACAAGCGTCCTTCTCATGGTCTGCTTAGTGCCATGTTTTGTGTTTTTTGTTTGTTTGTTTTTTTGCATTTTTGTGCTCTTTGCTGGTGATTTCTGTTTTAAGTGGCCCCCAAGCACAGTGCTGGAGTGCCGCCCAATGAGAAGGCCGTGATGTCTGTGGAGAGAACACGTGTATTGGATAAGCTTCGTTAAGGCGTGAGTTCAGTGTTGCTGAACCATCCATGTGCACTCAACACGGCGTCTTTACACAGAAGCACAGAGCAGCGAGGCTCCGTGTTGACGGGTGGGTGACGGGTGACCCGAGGCTCACGGGGTCCTAGCCTTGGGTTTCCTCTGGGGGCAGCGGTTCAGTGTTCACTCGCTCGGCATTGGCGGTGACTTCACGGAAGGTGACCACGTGCATCAGGAGAATCTCCCGCAGTCCCACAGTCGCACAGCCGTGGCCGTGAAGGTTCTGCGTCCAACCTTGTGGCGGGTTCTCCAGGCTTCTGTTGCGCCGTGCCACGTGCACGTTGCCACCGGCACAGTCCAGGAATGATGCTCTTTTCTCTGCACCCACAGTGATGCCATCTTTGCCACTGGGTCAGTGGCAGGTGGCATCCCACTTTCGTGTTTGACTGGAGGTAGAACACCTTTTCGTATGCAGATAGGCCATTTCTGTTTCAGATTAGAGCTGAGTGGAGAGACCAGAAGCGAGGGGAAGAGCAGAGCGTGATCCCAGATGCCATAGGGGCTGTGGGGAGGGCGCAGGCCCTGCTTGGGGGATACCTTGAATTCTTTCTCCCTTTGGGGAGTGGGGGGCAGGGAATGATGCAGGCCAGAAAGTGGGAGTGCACCGGGCAGCGTTGAACCCGCAGGCAGTCGGGCGAGGCCAGCCGCGGCTGACAGCGCCTGGGAAACTACTCTGGGAACTTCCCACCGCAGTGAAGTGAAGCCACACTGGCTTTGAGCAGCTTTCAGAGTGAAGAAAGGAGACTGGCGCAATGACCCCGTCGCCCAGAATGGCCTGAAATACTTCCTCTGTGGCTTGCTGAGAGCTCACCCCGTGACTCGGGACCGTCAGGGTGCGTGGGGAGGAGGCAGAGGCCGGGAGGCGCAGGACGCCAGGTAGGATGTGGTGTGATGCGTTTTTTACGTCCATGGTTCTCAGCCTTGGCCACACCTGAGCGTCACCTAAGGAGCTTTGGCCCCGCCCCAAACTAGAACCAGTCCCTGGACATCGTGGTGGCCATCTACAGCGATTCCTACGGCCAGGCCTGAGAAGTGGACATTTGCATGGGTGGCGGGAGCCCAGCACCCACTGCCCCCTGGGTGTTTTTTTTTTGGGGGGGGGGTGTGTTTGATCTTAGGGTATGACTATGAGGAGGAAGACAGCTGCTGGAGTCTTTGGTCCAGCTCTGCCCCAAACACTTGGCCGCTTTTCCAGAATTCGTTGATTCCCAGAGCTGCCCAGGTCCACAGGCTACAACCTTCGGCTGAGAAAAAACCTTGCTCAGCTTGTGTCCAGAATAGTTTATTCGGATGATAGTCCATTTGGACCTGCCCCCACCTGGCCTGCCCCCAAACCTTGACTGGCTGCCCTGACCCTTGCCTCAGCCCCCTTTCCGCACAGTAGGTGGTTCATGGCTGCGTGACCCCTCATGATGTGCATCAATGGGCAAGAGGTGCCCCCGATGTCCAGCCGGGGTCGGGGGAGCTTCCGGAGGGCTCCCTTCCAACCTGAGAGGAGCAGTCGCCCAGACCAGTCCCAGATGTGAGCTGGGGGTGCAAGGCCACACTCACTGGCCAGCCTGACGGAACCTTTCTAGTTCAGACCTTATCATGACAATAAAAGAGGCTGGCTCGGTCGTCACCCAGGCTGGCCAGCTGAGGGAGGTCTCCAGGGTCCTCGGCCTGGCGGTTTCTCAGGCGGGAGGCAGAGGCAGCACGGGGCAGTGTTCCCTCAGAGAAGGCTGCTTTGCCGGCCGGCTCCTTGTCTGTGATCCTGCCTTCGCGAGGCGGTGGGGGGCAGTGTCCTGGCCCTGAGCCAAATTTGTTTTTTGGCTTCGGGTGTGTGAAGATGATTGAATACCAATTTGGGGTAATTTATTTCACAGGGAGCACTGCTCAGGCCTGGCCGGTTTGGGGGGGGTGCGGGGGGGAGGCGTCTGCATTCGATCAGTTACGCCGTGTCACTGGTTCTCAAACAGTCTTTCGAGAACTCCTGTAGGCGGTTGGGACAGTCCAGGATGCAGAGTGGTCTCTGTCCCACCTCAGTCGTAAAACTTAGCGGTTTCCCTTCTGTCTGTTACGTATATTTGAGGTTTTTCTGATACCTTTTTTGAGAAAAGTTTCTCCGCATTAAGTAGTTTGAAAACCTTTCTGTGCGCGGGGTTAGGCCGGCCTGATGACATTTCACCAGTGCCCTGATATGGAGTTGAAACAACAGTGACAGTGACAGTGACAACACTAATAATGAAATGTCAAATCCCCTCAGGAGTAAAACTTTCTGTTTAGTTCCGGTGATTCGAAAAGCTTTCAGGAAGGCCTGGTATATTTCTTGAGCCTCCTAATGGACATGGTATTACAATAAATCACAGTGTCAGTAGCGTTGGTCATTGGCACCGTTTTTTTTTTCTCGGTCACACAGAAGACTGTGTGTAAAGCTGTGGACAACTGCCCCAGTGCCTGGCCCACCCAACCGCAGCCTCCTGGATGAGAGCCACTCTCAACCTGGGAGGGACAAATTGAGTATAACAAGGGGTCTTTATTTTTTGGGAGGCTGTGTGTGGGAGCGGCCCCGCCAGTCTGGGCCACAATGGCTGGTGACAGTCTCGGAGCCTCTCAGCGGGCAGCCTCGGCCGTCGTGGAAACTGCAGCCCCCTCTAAGCCCTGCCCGCTGGCCTAGACGTGCGGCGTCTCTCTTCTCCGGTCCCTGGTTCACATCGCCCCTCACCATCCCGCCTGTGTCCCAGGGGTCCCCTCTGGAGTTTCCTAGCCTCCAGTCCTTCCTCCTCCAGCCCAGCTGGCTCATTGCTGTCGCATGAGTCATCCCCCAGCTGTGCACATGCCCCTGGCCTTCCTGCCTCTGCGCCTTCTCTTACCTTTTCCCCGAACCTGGAATGCCCTCCCCTCCCCAGCTCTGGCTGTTGAACATATTCAGCGCTTGTTCGGCACCTACTGTGTGCCTTCCTTCCGTCTGAGGGGATACTCAAATATAGAACCACGCCCCTTGCCCTCAGCATGCTTTTTTTTTTTTTTTGATAGACGAGAGGAGATGTACATTACTAGCCCCCCCTAGCAGAAAACCATAAGCCGCAAATGGAGGTGGGCGAAGTGCTCGGATCATCCCCGGTGGCTCTTTGCCTCCATCGTACATCTTTTAAAACAGGAAGCTGTCCCTTGTCCTAGCCCTTTCCTGTGGGAATATTATGATTTTCAAAAGATCCCCGTTCGGCCACTTTGGAAGACAGTGTGACGGCATCTTGCAGAACTAAACATATGCTCACCGTACGAGCCAGCGCCTTGTCCTTGATATTTACCCGAGTGAACCGAAAACTGATGTCCACACGGAAACCTGCACGGGGATGTTTACAGCGGCTCTATGCATGATGGCTACAACCTGGAAGCGACCGAGATGTCCGTCAGTAGGGGGATGGGCAACGAGACCGTGGTCCGTCCAGAGATGGAGTGTTATTATTCAGTGCTAAAAAGAAACAAGCTATCAAGCCATGGAGGAACCTTAAATGCATATCTCGGAGTGAGAGCAGCCAGTCTGGAACGGCCGTGTACGTGGGATTCCAGCCGTGTGACACTCTGGAGCAGGCGGGATGGCAGAGGGGTCCGCGGGTGTCAGGGGTGGGGGAGGAGGGGTGAACAGGCAGAGCGCAGAGGGTGTTCAGGGCAGTGAGACTGCTCTGGATGACGTGATGGCTGCACGCCGTTATGCCTTTGTCCAGACCCCAGAACGCACACCGCCCAGCGCGAACCCCCATGTAGACTGCGACTTCGGGCGATAACGCGGTGTCACTGTAGGGTCATCGTTTCTGAGATGTGTGCCACTCGGGTGGGGGTGGTGGGAGCCGACAATGCGGGAGGTCTCTGCACCTTCCATGCACGTTTGCTGTGGACCCGAAGCTGCTTTAAAGCAAGTTCTACTTTAAAAAGTGCTGGAAGGGAGTAAATTACCCCCCACAAGGCCCCACCCCAGTCAACTGACTATTAATGTCCTTTCAAAAACCCACCCAGTTCCCCAAGCTCTCCAGCTAATCCTATGAAACAGAGGCCCTGGGCACGCACACACGTCCTGCTGGCGTCCCTCCGTGCCCGGGACCCCAGGCCGCCACCTCTGGCGGGGGGAGAGGTGGGCTAGACCTCCACCGCAGAGCTGCCGTCAAGAAAGCAACTGTGCTCCCGCCAGTGAGCTGGTGTTTGTGGGTTCACTGGTGCCCCAGATGTGGAAACACCACGTTTTGAGCCCCTTGGACCTCTTCGTCCCCCTCGCTCCCTCCCTCACCGCCTCGCGTGAATGCGGCGGGGTGGACCCCGAAGGACACGGCGTGACGTCGGCGCCACTTCAGACTTCTCCTTCATCTTCGAACTGCAGTGTCTGCGTCTGTAAAGTGACGATGGTGGCCGTTTGGTAGGCCTGTTACCAAATGAGGAAACACGTATAAATCGTGTCGCATGTTTGCTCGGCACATATTAGCGCCCCCTGGAATAATAGGGACCGGATCGTCCTCCTGCCTGAAACATTCCCCCCCAAAAAAATCACACACAAAAAAAGCAAAAAGCAAACAATGTATGAACCAAAGGTTTTCGGGATCCTGGACACAGGCAATGAAGGAAGATGAATTTTGGAAGACGGGAAGGAAATAAGGCGAGCCCTGTGATCGCCATGGCAGAGCCCAGCAGACGCCTTGAGTCGAAACGTAGCTGAGAGTCTGGGGAGACTGAGGCAGCTGGGGTTTGTAGGACTTTCACAGCACCTATTTGATAGAGGATTTGTATCCCAAATATATAAGCAGTTCTCATGACTCAGCAAAAAGAAAAAAATAGGCAAAAGATTTGAACAGACACTTTACCAAAGAAGATATGGGATGGCAAATAAGCACATGAAAAGTTGTTCACGTCAGTCAAACTGTTAGTCACTAGAAAAATGCACATTAAAACCACAGCGAGATACTACTGTGTACCTCTTAGAATGGACAAAATTTAAAAGACTGTCATTTCAAGTGTTGGCAAGGCTGTGAAGACATCGGAACTCTAGTAAGCTGCTGGTGGGACTGTCAGGTGACAGCACCTCTTTGGAAAACAGTTTGGTGGCTTCTTAAGAAGTTAAACATACAACTCCCATAAGACCTAGCTATTCCACTCCTGGGTCTTTTTCTAAGAGAAAAGGAAATATGTTTCTTGTACACAATCAGCTTTATTTGTAGCAGCCCCAAACTGGAAATAACCCAGATGTCCGTCCACAGGTGGGTTGGTTGACCAGTTGAGGTCCCGCCATGCGATGGAATACTACTCAGCACCAGAAGAGGGATGGACTCGGTACATGCACCAACATGGATGAATCTTGAAATAATTACACGGAGTGAAAAGAAGGAGTACACACTCTAGAGTTTATTTATATAAACAGAAAATGCAGACTAACCCATGATGACAGAAAGCAGATCAGTGGTTGCCTGGGGAAGGGAGGAGATACCAAAGGCATGGCGACATGTGGGGCCTGTGGGGACAGTGGGTGTGTTCACTTTCTCAATTATGGTGATTTCCCAGGGTATACAGATGTCGAAACTCATCAGATTGTACACTTTAAATATGTGGTTTGCTGTTCGTCACTCATACTTCCTTAAAACTGTTTGTAAAAAGATGGCTCTGACTAGGGTTTGGAGCGAGACGTGGTGGGCAGTAAGTCTGAGTGCGGGGGAGAAATGCGTATCCCTTCCTCCCTTCTAGCAGTTTAATTCCTTTTTGTTCTCACTTTCCACCCGGTTTTTAGGCTTTGATTACTATAGTGATATGTGATGACTTTTCTTTACTTTTCTTATTGGTCATTTCTTAAAACCCTGTAGCTGGGGGCCACATGGAAGCAGAGAGTGTCGAGTAGCCCTTTCTCCTGCTCCAGCCAGTCTCAAGAACTCAATTCTGTTTCTTCTCAGTACACCTGCCACTCACACTCAACTCTTTACTCCAGTTTTGTGGGTTTTTTTTCACACCACCAACTCCCCAACACCAGCTGGGTGTCCTGAGATTCAATTCAATTCTGATGCTAATTGGAGTTAGCAGCACAGACCCCACAAATTGCTCCGCCCCCGCCCCTACTTCCTGTGCCCCTTGCAAGTCCAGGCTGTCACCTGTGCTTCTGACTGACCAGCTGTACACAGGTTCTCATAACTCCCTCCTCGGGTTGGATCATTGGCTATAATGACTCACAGAATTCAGGGAAACACTTATATGTTCCAGCCGATTATAAAGAATACGATAAAGGTTACCAATGACCAGCCAGACAAAGATACCTAGAGTGAAATCTGGAAGGGGCCGGAGCGTGGGAGTTTCTGCCCCATTGGGTCGGGGCGCACCACCCTCCTGGCCCCTGGATGTGTTCCCACACCTGGAAGCTCTCTCCAAACCACATACTTGGAGGATTTTTATGGAAGCTTCATCACGTAGGCATGATCAGTTATGTTCAGTCCCTCTTCTCTATCTGGAGGATGGGGTGGGGCTACGAGTTCCAAGCTGCAGTCACGGCTCGGTCTTTCCAGTGACCAGCCCCTGTCCAGGATCTACCCAGAGTCGCCCCATTAACACATAAGATGCTCCTGTCACCCAGGACATTCCAGAGGATTTAGGAGCTCTGTGTCAGAAACTGGGGTCCGAGACCAAAGAGTAGCAGAGGCCACTGTTTCACCAGCCCGAGCCTCCAGGTGAGGTTGGTCAGCTCACTGGTCAGCGGTGGCAGAGCCTAGTTTCCTGGCTCTTTAAGTGGCCGTTCCATGAGGGCAGGGCCGGAGTGCTGTCACTTTGCTTACCACGTGCTGCCAGTGTCTGGGGCGAGCCTGGCTCCCAGGGAGTGGCAGAGAAGTGTTTGTGGGGTGGGTGCTTCAGCTGCAGTGGTCGTACAGGAGGGCAGGACGGACTGAGGGTCTGGGGGCGGGGTGGGGCGACTCCTGGCGGAGTCCCAGCCAGAATGGGAGGGGCTGGGCAGTCAGTAGGAGATCTGGGCAGGGCTGGTCTTGGGTCTGAGTCCCTGAGCCTATAGTGTGTTGGGGAGTGAGAAAGGAGCCCCCTTTTTTCTAGGGGGCTCCATGTGTGTAGCAGGAATAGCCACAGCTGCCCCAGACGGGGGTAACAGCACCTTTGAGTTAGGGCCGGGCTCAGATTCCGTCTCTGGAACCCACCAGCCATGGGACCTGCAGCCAGTTCCAGCCCTTTCCTTCTAGAACCGGGGTTTTAGGAAGGGGATGGCAGCAGCTCCTTCGCTGGACGGAAACTCCCAGCCCAGGGTCTGGTAGGGACGTCATTTGCTACAACATGAAAGTGACGTTGATCAATTTTTTTTCCTGCCCACTGAAGAATAAATCTGTTTCCTACCCATGTGGTACCTTTGTATCCATTTACCACGGGCCACAAAGGACGAAGTTTTTCCTACCTGCGTGGCGTCTTACGGGCTCCCCTCACTCCCTGACTGACCGTCTAGAGCACTCATGGCTTCCTTCCTTGCTTTGTGTCTGTGCTAGATGGGCAGCTCGGTGAGAAAGGCGGTCAGCAGCCCGAAGGCATAAGAGTGCATGGGGGCGGGCGGAGGCTGCAGTCAGTAGGTCACAGCCCGCAGACTGAGAGGAAGCCAGAAGAGACTGTCACTCGAGTGGCTGCCGGGAGCGGAGGAAGGCCTGACCTTGGGCGATAGAGTAGCAGGAAGACCGGGAGGCCCGGGTGGTTGTCCGTGTCCACTTGCTTGACGAGCAGGAGTGGGAGGGCTGGTCTGATTTCGCTCCCCAAACCCAGTCGAGGTGAGTTCAGGTCTTCACCAAGAGGCTTCAGCACCCCACCGACCCCTGGGGCTCCGGCCTTCCGCCTTGGTGAGCTGTCTGGAAGGCTGGTCCCCATCCCGCCTTCACCCGTGTTGGGTGGAAGGGCCGACCACGCTGTCGACGCTCAGCGCTTCACCCCTAACGTTTCTACAGTGGGGTGAGCGAAGAAGCCGCAGCGATGCGCAGCAGTGGTGTTACCTTCGGGGTGGCTTCGTCCCACGCTGTGAGCAGTCACAGTCACGAGGCTTTGACGCCCTGTCCGTCAGCTTTGAGTGAGCTTCACTTGCGGTGTCTGACAAACCACATCTTGGTGTAAAGGTTTAGAGCCAGCTCAGCCAGGGGGCTTGGGGCAGGTGGTCTGGGCGTAGACCTCGGGGTCACCCAATGGTGTAATTAATACCTTTCCATTGCTTGATTTGACGTTTTCCAGGTGCATTCTCCCCATCATCGCATTTGAATTGTGCCACAGTCCGTGCTCAGCAGATGGCTGTGAAATCTGTTTCTGTGTTTTCACATGTTTGTTGAGAGCATACTAAGGGCATTTGTCAGTGGCTGGGGGTGTTCAGAGGTAAATGACTCTGAATCCTTGTAAAAGGCACTTACCAGGAGGATGGACAGGTGTGCCCCAGGTACAAGGAGGTGAAGAGAAAGAGGGGAGAAGGCCAGGGCTGCTTGTGGAGCTACACAGGAAGTGATTCAGCTGGGCAGGTCTTTGCTGATCACTTGCAGAGGCCACCGTTAGGATCTGGCCCCTGTCCTGCAGGCACTTCCAGTTCACTAGGCGAGGCAGACAAATGCCAGGTAACCAGTAAGCTGTCGTAGCACAATAGGTGTCGTGTCCAGGGGCGAACCCGCACACTGCACATGCTGCACACCTTGGAGGCCCCACCTGGCCTGGCCTGGCCTGCCTCAGTGACCAGTCTTTGGGCTCCCAGCTGCGGCCGTCAGCACCACCGGTGTCTGTAGTGATGAGCCTGCTGGAGTGAGCCTTAAAGAGTTGTCGTGACAGAACCCCGTCATCTGCAGCACGTCAGCCTCCCGCTAACCGGCACGGCTCTGAGTGTGCCAGCTAAGGAGTGCAGCTTGCCCAGAACCGATCTATTTCCTGACTTGAGAGCAGTCTAAGCTGTGTGTGAAATTATCAGACAAAATGAAATGCTGGTGCTTCTGAATTCCTTGATGTTTCCCATTTCACAGTAATGGAGGCTCTTTATTAACTTTCCTGCTCTCACGGTACAGAAATACCAGCTGCCCAGTAGCCTCATCCTGTGCACACATGTCCCACACACGTTTGGACACACATACATGTACATGCGCATACACACACACAGGCAGTGTCGTAGTGATTGAAGAGAAGATGGGGAACTTTCTGGGGTGTTGGAAATATTCTATATCTGGACTTGAGTTTGTGTTATATAAAGCATTTGCCAAAACTCATTGGATGGTAGGTTTATAATTTGTGTATTTCATGTTTTTGAATTTTATCTTGGAAAAAGAAAAGGTGAGCAAACAATGAACTCCAATTAGTGATTTGCCAGCAGAAGTGGACGGCCGTCTGCAGCCGACTTTGAAATGCATCAAAAATAAGATGGATTGTTGGATTGATTGAAGACTGGGCAGCGAAACGTTAACAATTATAGGATTGGGGTGTGGGCAAGTGGGTGTTCGCTGTATGATTCTTTCAACTTTCTGCAAGTTTGAAAATTTTCATAATAAAATGTTGAAACCGAAGAATTGCAGATTGTGTTCTCTAGAACGTTCCATAAACGAGTTCCCCAACAGCCAGTTTTCCTGGCGGCCACCGTTCCTACAGACGGCCTCCCCTGCTTCCTAAGGCAGTTAGTTTAGTGAAGCAGCTTGAGGGCCCTTGGCTTACTGGTTTCTCTTTGGACCTGTTCTGGTCGGTGCAGCTGGTTTGGGTGCATTTCATAAGGGTGGTGTTAGCGTGGACTTCTTCTACTTTATCACCTTGGGACGATAGGAACTCTGAAACACAGGCTTTCTACCCCAGAAGCAAAAACCTGAGGATTTGCAGCCTGAGAAAGTCCTAGCAGGTTACAACTAGAATCAGAAAAGGATGCCTGAGCCCCACTGACCAAGGAGGGGAGCTGGTCATCCTGCTGGACGGATATTGGGGAGCTCTTTTTATGTGTGTGTGTATAAATGTAATTGATTTTTCAAAAATTTAAACATTATATCATATATTTAAAACATAAACTTTTTTGAGACTAGGCTTTTTTTTTTTTTTTTTTTTTTAGCTATAAAGTAATGCCTGCTCTTAAAATGCAGAAAATGCAAAGAAATAAAACCAGCCACAATTTTATATCCTAATGAAATTACTGTTTACATTTTGGTCTATTTCCTCCCAGAATCTTTTTTTTTTTTTTAATCTGGTGCATTATTTAGGTGATGGTGATGTTTTCATTGGACCATACATAATGGGGGAGTTCTTTGGAAGACTCCAAGGCCTCCTTTGGGCGGCCCAGGGCCTAGGCTGTTGTAGCAGAGCTTCTGGGTCGGTCCAGACAGAGAACTTCCAGCTTATTCCCAGGATGAGATCCGGGGAGACCCGGACCTTTCCGGAAAGCCCACGTTTTGCTGCAAAAATTTGCTGAGCGCAGTAATGTTATCATCATCCTTATTATTTATATGTCTGTTCATGGAGCATTTACCAGATGAAGGGCCCCGTGCCAAGCAACCTTCATGTGTCCTCTCAGTAACTCTGGAAGGGGCTCCCGTTACCCCACTGTACAGATGAAAACCAGCAGCTCATGGCGTTACAGCTCAAGACCAGGTCTTCCTCAGCGTCGTAGCTGAGGCAGATGAGCTCTCTGGAACTTCTCGGTTTGCAAAGCGGCCTTTACCGCTGCTCTTGGGGATGTGCAAGGCGGGTGGAACTAAGCTTTCTTCCTAATTAGGAACTGGTGCTCAGAGAACTTTCCAGGTTAACTGAAGCCACGTAGGAAGCAAGTAGGCGGGGGGCTCTAGGTTAGAACCTGGCTCTTTAACCCTTGGTTCAGCATGTTGGCCCAGAGCTGGTGAGCCGGAGGGATGGGGACAGGCCTGAAGGACTTGAAGGGACAGCAGGTGGGTGCAGGGTGCCAGGCAAGGGAGCCCAGGAGCAGAGCTAAGAGCTGAGATGGAGGTGAGGGGCCGGGGATGGGGGCAGGGAGGAGCACCAGCTCTATAGTCTGACAGACCTGGGCGTGGGGCCTGATCTTTTTGTAAAAAGTGAGGAAAATAAGTCCTAGTTGGTGGTTCCCACTGGGAAGTAAAGGAGGTCATTTTGTTGATGTTTCCCTATCTGTGTGCCTGGCACATTGTAATCATGGCGAGGTGTTTTGGACGCTGTCTTATAAACGGTGGGAGCCTCTGAGAGCTTTGGGCAAGGGAGTGGGTCAACAGAGTGGAGGCATGCCAGATGGGAAACAGCGTGGGGCAGGCAGTGGGGCCCTGAAGTCCAGCCTGGTGGCTGTCTCCTGCAGTTGGAAGGACCGATCGTTGAAAGCTGGTGGAGGGAGAGAGTGTGAGAGAAAGACATTTCAAAGGAGTAACCCACAGGGTACGGGGTTTGGCGAAGGGCTGGTTATGGGGAGGGACGGGTATTCTGGCTTCGCTCATTGGCTTTTTGTGACTCAGTTTCCACCGTTCCCTCTGATTCACTGCTGTGTTCTTGCCCTTGCAGGAGCCTGTGTGAAGTGCAGCAAAGGGGTGTTTGGGGCCGGCCAGGCCTGCCAGGCCATGGGGAACCTCTACCACGACGCCTGCTTCACCTGCGCGGCCTGCAGTAAGTGTGTGTGCGGGGGGAGGGGGCAAGGATCGTGGGGACCGAGAAAGGGAGGAGAGGGAAGAGCATCCATCCAGGAGACGCTTGGCCCTTGGCCCTCCACGGTCCCACGGAAAGACAGGACAGTGTCATCTAGAGCAGGGTTTGGTACCACCAGCATAGGGCCCACCAGGGTAAGGTGACTGATCACCAAGTACCGGGGTTGCCTGGGACAGACTTTGGTGACAAGTTGAGTGGATTCGAATCAGTCCCTAGTAACGGCAGGTTTGTGATGCCTATCAGAGGTCTCAGGAGAGCTGGGTGGGGGAAGCTTGGGGATTCACCAGTGTCTGCCTGTTATCACTTATCTCTCCCCCTGTGGGGACTAGCCAACCACAAGGTGATTGAATCAGTCAGTTACCCCAGCATGAGGCGGGGCGCCTTTATAACTCTTTACCTCAATCTTTGATTTGGAGGCTGCTGTATGAGTGGGACGTGTGGGTGTGTGCATGAGTGCCTGTGTGTGCACACTGCACAGGTGTTGGCGCCTAGCAGCACACATGCCTGTGGGCATCTTTGTACTCTGGCACATGCCTTTTGATGAAAGCAGCCAATCAGGAGGCCAGGCCTGCGCTCAGCGCAGCAGACTGCTCACTGAATCCATGGTACCCGCAAGAAGGTTCTAACACGCTGCTGGACGTTTGCCTAGTCTGACCCGCTCATGAATCGTGCCTGTTTTATGGTCTCTACCCAAGATCGGTTTTGAGCAGCGTTTTTGAAAAATGTCCCACCGATGCTCTCTAATTCTGTACCAAGGCTCGCAGCTGTCAAATAAAAGGAGACGTTGTAAGAAACCCGGAGTGTCAGGGTCAGAGGGGCCTTATCATCTCATCCGTGGTTCTCCGTCCTGGCCGCCGTGAGAATCACTGGGGGACCTCTTAAAAACCAGTGATGCCCCAGCCCCTCCTGCGGAATCGGAAGCCCTAGCAGTGGAATTTCTAGAGCAGGGCAGGTGTGCTACTCAGAGCCCCTCAGGTGACTCTGAGGGTTGGCCAGGGCTGAGCACCCTGGATTAATGCCAGGCTCCTCATCTAGAGAAGAGAAAGAAAGGAACTTGCTCTCAGCTGTCCCAAGCAAGACATAGCCCTCGCGGTCCCCGATTCCCGGTTTACAGTTAGCCAGGCGAGCGTGGACCTGCCTCCTCCCCTGCCAAGCCTGGATGGCCAGGCATGGTGCCCCGCCTCTCAACCTCACGCTTCGGTCCCCACTGCCGTTCTCCATAAAGCACACGCCTGAGAGTTTATGGTTTGGGTGTTGATCATTCACCTTTGCAGGGAAAGACCGTGGAAGACTTTGAAACGGATCAAAGAGTCTTCTGGGCGTCCTCAGTGGAAACACAGTTGTCTGGTCACCGGGTTCTCTGGGCTCCTGGGTTTGCTTTTTCTTCGTGTCACGTTGCACTGTGCACGCTGTCCTGATGGCAGCGCATGCTGTGTTCATCCGTGACCACGCAGATTGTGTCTGGTGGCGGTGCAGTCGCCCGTCCCCCTGGAGACTGACTGCTGTGCGTCTGCGTGGTAGATTTTAGCATCTCTCATGTATGGTTCTTTGCCGTCTCCCAGTGTAACATCTTACTGGTTCCCTCATTAACTCATGAGCTAAATAAAATCTTTGACACGTGATCATACCTTCTTTTAAAACTTATCTTTGACTTTTGGCTTTTGCAACTACTTCTCAATATTTGCTCTGTTTTCCAGAGGGGGGAAAAAAAACGCGACATTAAGTTGTTTTTCTTCTCAAGCAATTATCATTTGAACTAAGAAAGTTGTTGGTGGCGGGGGAAACATTGATGAGTCAATTGGTTCCTCCTGTGGCTGTGTGACCAGCTGTCAGTTCCCTGATGGGCTGAGTTTGTCTTGCTTCACATTATGACCAGCACAGAGGCTTAAGGAAGATGGATGCTTAGGGCTTTTGCTTGTTCTACCCTTCAAGGCCCTTGTGGTCTAGTCTCTATTATTACTCTCTGCTAACAGCACAGTTGAACCGAACTTCTCTTCTCCACATTCGTGTCTCTGGTCACACTGCTCCCTAGAATCTCCTCTCCCCACTCACTCCATCCACTTAAATTCTGGCCAGCCTTGAGGACCCAGATGAAAGGCTGCCTCTTCCAGGAAGCCTTCCTTGTCCCTGCAGCATGAAGTAGCCTTCTCTCCTGAATGTGGCATGCGCTGCCTTCTCGTTGGTGCTCTCGTGCAGGCGTGAAACACATTCTCTGGGACGCTGGTGCCAGCAAACTAGGCCCTAGAGCAGAGTTGCTCAAGGAGTGAGGACGGGGACTGCATCAGATAGTGCCATGGTGTTTCTGTGTGCCAAGGGGCCTGCACACACTCGTGTTGTGTGCAAACACTCAGCCTCCGCCCTCTCTCAGGGTGCAAGTAGAGCTCCAGACATGTGTCTGAGCGGCTTCTCTTGGACACTGGAAGTAGTTTCTTTGTTCGGTTGACTTATTGCTGCCCTGTAACTGCTTTCAGCAGAAGGAGGTACTGGGTTGCTCCGTGGCCTGGCCCTGTAGGTCCTCAAGTATGTCTCTATAAATGTCATTGTCATCGGGATGGCACAGCTGGGGCCGGGCTCATCCAGCCTGTTCCCTCCTTCGCTGGTGGAAGAGGGAATGAGGCCCAGAGAGGGGAAGTGAATTTTTCAGGGTTAAAAACCTGGCACTGGAGCTGGCACCAGAATCTGGATTAGCCTTGCGTGTCCCCATGTTTTTTCTGGTTGGTTTGTGTGTGTATTTGTGTGTGTGTGTGTGTGTGTGTGTGTGTTCCTGTTTCTCCGTTTGATTTATGAAAATAATACAGCTACAGAGATATATTTCTATAGGTAGGCACAAACTCACGTCTTGGATTTTCTTGATAATCTATTGAAATAGAATGTGGAATCTTGTCAGGCTCACACATGCTTGCAAGGTAAGGCTGAAGCCTGACTCCTTTGATACAGATGTAACGAGCCACTTTTAAGTTCAGACGGTTTATTACCTTCCTGGGCAACAGAAAGAAGGGGCATGCATGCCCAAGTTGCCAGCTTCCTGGGTCCTTGTACCACACACCGAAAAGGACGACACAAGGGGGGCCAGGTGACCACCGTGCAGGTTGTGGGATGCGGAGCAGCCAGTCCTAGATGCAGCTGTGTTTTGGGGGTGGGGCGGAGCCCACACCTTATCAGAGATGATGACTGTCTCATCTGGTGACAGGCTCCCAGGGAAGCTAGAGAGGCTGGGGCGAGATACTCCTAGAGGAGCTCCTCACAGTGGTCCCAACCTTTTTGGCACAAGGGACTGTTGCTCCTATGAGCTTCTCATGCCTGATGATCTGAGGTGGAGCTGAGGGGGTGATGCCGGCGCTGGGGAGCGGCTGCAAATAAGATGAAACATTGCTCACTTGCCTGCCGCTCACCTCCTGTGCAGCCCAGTTCCTAACAGGCCACGGACCCGTAGTGGTCCATGCCCGGGGGTTGGGGACCCCTGCCTTACAGCCGCCTGTCCTCTTGGGTGGATCACAAGGTGGCCCCACCCAGACCTTGCCTCTGTGGAGGGTGCAGATTCTCCAGGGCACAGTGTGGTTCCCCTGTACAGACACGTGTGGTTCCCCACCTCGAAAGAAGCAGCAACGTTTGATTCATTTTTAGTCATGAGAACAGCATGACAACCACAAAGACAAATTTAAAGGCAGGAACCTGTTACGTTATTCTAACGTGGGTATTTTCCCTTCTGGGGTTTGACCAAATTTATACGAGTGTGTCTAAAATTTCTCCAGAATTTTTACAATTGTCATCATCGCATGTAAACAGTGTTGTGTACTTTTTTATGTAATATTTTGTCATAAACCCATCCACGGCTCTGTAGTCTTCATAATAATCGTCTTAGGAGTCCCATGGTGACCGGCTGAGTTGCCCCGTGGTTTCATGGCAGAGAGCCCGTTTCCGGCCTGCTGGTGAATCACACACAGCCCTGGCGAGTGTCTTTGTGCATGCGTGTTTTTTCTCCCTCTGCTGAATTGTTTCCTTGGTTGGTTTTCAGAAGTAAGCTCCAGGGTGCGACGTGTGGGCGGTTCTGTGGCTTGTTAAAGTTCTTCTTTCTTAACACGCTCCTGGGGAGGAGAGTGTGTTTGGTTGCCATGGAGATGTGTGCCGTGGGTCCCCCTTCTCCCCCTGCAGGCTCTGCCCCTGCCGCCCCGAAGTGGCTGTGTCCCCGACTGGATGCTCTCAAGAAGCTGTTGGCACTCGGTGGCGGGGAGGGAGGGTCAGTGGAGAGGCCTTGGCTGGCAGCCGCAAACTGCACGTCGAGTGTCCTGTCTGAGGAGAAGCTGGCGCCCATCTGTGGCTTGAGAGAGGCGGAATGAGAAGGGAGAAGGGCTTGTGGGGGGCGAGTGGCATTCTTGTGGCACCTTCCGGAATAGGCCGTGAGAGAGAAAGACGGCAAGGCAAGGCTCTGTGTCTTCACTCCAGGCAGGGTCAGATCCAAAAAGTAAGATCTTGTTCATTTTATGAAGACGAAGCAAACCCGTTCGCCATGTCATGGCTTGTTCGTGGCTGCTCTTAGTTTTTTGTCTGGATGAGCTGGAAAATGATGGGCTAGATAAGCGATTCCACGAACTCTCCTCCCCAGAAGCTCACAGAACGCGAGGGTGCCCGGGTCCTGGCAGGAGGACCGGGACATAGTAGTGCGAGGCCCATGGGGATTGTGCCCAGTGCCAGCCTGAGCACAGAGGAAGGCCACCAAGGGCCAGACGGGGTCCACTCAGGGGACAGTGCCAGGAGGTGCAAGTCAAGGTCAGAACAGGCGACTGTCAGAGCTGTCCCCTAGTGCTTACGTTCCCGGGCGGGCAAGCACTGTGACCTGCCAGCTGTACCTTAGGGAAAAAAAAAAACACACAACAAAACTAAGAAATATATGCCATTGTCCATCCAGCCTTCCAGAGACCAAACATCCATGCTTGTTAAAGATTGTGAATGGGTTGTATAGTGAAATTCACACATTTGGACCCAATCGGGGAAAGGTCTCTGAGTCAGTGGAAAGCCCACATCTAAAACACTAAAAACGGGCCGTCTCATGACTTCGGGTAAGTAAAACAACTCGAATTAAGCCCAGCGTTGCAGAACAGAGGGTCATAGTGAACACATCAGTGATGGGTGGCTCACCAGCTGGTAAGTCCCGAGGTCCTCACTGTTCTTGTCAGCTGTTTTGTTTTCCCCACTAAGTCTCAACACTACCTCTGAAATCCTCTTTACCTTTATCATTGACTTTATCAACTACCTTGCCAGCCCAGGCTTTGCAAACATCAGAGATTCTAAAATAGTGAGCGTGAACTAGGAAGCGCCTCCTTTAATCCCGGGAGGTCTGCTTCCTGAAAATGGTTGTCACAGTATTTGTAAGTACAGAAAGTCTTCACTTACCGTGGCCAGTAGGGTCTGCGACTCTATGTGAGACGATAAGTAATGAAACCAGTTGTGCCACAGGCTAATTGATACAAACAAGAGTTACGCTCCAAAGGCATCTCATCCATGTTTTAAAGAAATGAGTTCTAGGTGAGCTTTCCAGCTAAGGGTCAGCCTGACCCCTCCCGAGCCCTCCACCCACAGCAACTCACCCAATCCTGTGACAATCCAGCAAGTTCAGCATTATCACCTGCGTTTTACAGATCAGGGCTTGGAGAGTTTAGTTTGCTTGTGGCTAGTTACATCACTGTTAAGTAACGTGATTGAACTTGAGCCCAGGACCCTGTGGACCCATAGCCTTTGCTGTCAGCCCCTATAATAGGTCACCTTTGCTTAGAGAGACTGCGTGCTGAAGAAAGGATGCCGGCTCTGGACGTGGGGCTTGCCCTTATTCTCAGGTCCAGCTGCTGTCTTGGGGCTGTGTGACAGCAAAGGCTGGGTTTTCAGGTGACCTGGAGTTGTGCATCCTTTCACGGCCTGGGACCTGGAGGAGGGGAGATGGGACTCTCTAGCAGCTGCACCCATGGCGCAGAAATGGATTAAAGGCTTTGGTGAGAAGTGTCTTCCTTCCTAAGGCCTCCGATCCCTCAATTTCTGAGCCGTGGAGTCATCCCAGTGCTTCTCTACGCGTTCAGTGTTTCTGTGTGCGCCGGATGAGTCAGACAGCGGGATCTAAGGAAGAAGTCGAAGACCAGGAATGTGAGAAAGGAAGAGTGGGCAGATCCTATGGGAAGTCAGTGGATGAGTGGGTGAGGGAGAAATCAAGGAACAACCGAGACAGACGGCTGGGCAAAGGGCCGTGGGGGTTGAGAGGAGGGGAGAGGGCCGACTTTTACTTGGCGTGTTATCCAAGTGTCTCTGTGTCCGTCTCCAGCAAACCCAGTTCTGCTGGGCGCACTGGAATCGGGGCCAGGCTTGGTTTCCCAGGTCAGACTTTGTTGATTCAACCAGAGGCCACGAAGTCCCTGATGCAGGAGAAAAATCAGATTCTTGGTGCCAGTGACATTAACAGAGTCGGGGTTTTTGAACCGTATCGTAGTGGTAACTCCAGTGTAACTTACATCACATCATTTACTGCCACACCTGCGTTCCAAGCACATGCATGGTTTTGGATGGAAATCTGCATTTCTTTCTTTCACTAATCCCAAGGGTGAGACCTGGTGGTACCCCATGGGTCACCTGTCTCCTTTCCTCTAAGAGGAGAAGGAAGAGTGAGCTGATAAGCCAGGGGCCCGACACCCTAATCAGCATGAAGATATTGTTGTACTGGGCGCCTCGTCTCAGAGCGAGAATCCTGGATTTGGGAGTCAGATCTTTTCAGGGGGCCTGTACTTTATTTTGGCATCATGTACACTATGTAGGTCTCCTTGGCTCTCTCATCTTTCTAAGAGCATCTCTTCTTTTCTCTTTTAGATGTACTGTCTCTCTAATGTTCTCTTAAAGTTTGGTCCCCAGCACTGGCTCCGTGATGGATAATTTTGTGTGTCAACATGGCTGGGCCATGGGGTGTTCAGACGTTGGGTCAGATGGTATTTTGGGTGTGTCTGTCTGCAAGGGTGTTTCCATGAGATTAATAATTGGGCTGAGTAAAACAGATTGCCCTCCCTAATGAGGGTGGGCCGTGCCCAATCAGTCAAAGGCCTAAATTTAGTACACAAAGGCTGACCTCCCAAGAGTAAGGGAATTTGAGCTGGGACATCAGTTTCTCTTGCCTATCTACTGGGACCACACCATCAGCTCTTCTGGGCCTGCAGCTTGCTGACTGCAGATCTTGGGAACTTGTCAGCCCCCATAATTGTATGAGCCAATTCATTATAATAAATCTATCTACACACACACACACACACACACTATTGGTTCTCTTCCTCTGGAGAACACTGACTAACATGGGCCCTTTCATCTTCCTTCTCGACTTTCCCTTCCTTCCTCACTTCCTGTCTCATGTTTCCTTGCCAACAGTTCCTTTTGCAGCCTCAGTTTCCATCGGCGCTCCTGTGCCTCTGTCACCGGTTGTAACACAAGCCACTGTCTATGGAACCCTCATCGCCCCCCCCCAAACTCATTTACACAAGAGGAACGTGGGGTCCCAGCGTGGTCACACGCTGTACGTGGGAGACTGAGGAGGTCCTAGCTCAGGTGCAGGCGGCCCCGCAGTGTAAGTTCCCGCCACCGCAGCTGTGGTTCTCACCCTTTACCCTGCATCAGCCACAGTCCCCCGGAGCCGGTTACCATGCAGACCCCCGGCTCCACCTGCAGAGGTACCCGATTCCCGAAGCCTGTGGACCAAAGGCCCAGGCAGGTGCACCATACTGAGCATCCCAGGGGGCTCGCAGAACCTGCCCGTGTCCCCGCAGCTGGCCTCACTGCCCACCTGTCTTTACCTTCGTTTGGCCTCCAGCTCTCTGGCTGCGTTCCTGAACTCTAGACTCACAGGGTCCCATGTGGCAGCCAGTGGCCACATGTGGCTGTTCAGCACTTGAACTGTGGCTGGTGTGACTGAGGAGTTGAAATTTTAATTATATTTCATTTTAATTAAAGTTTAAATTTAAATAGCTGCATGTGGCTAGAGTACTGTATTGGACAGTGCTGGTAAAGTTTCTAGTTCCTAAACCAGAGATCACTTATTCATAAGAAATGATCAGCGAAGTTTATTATTTTTAGTACTTTATACATCACAAAGGTAGTATAGTCACATTGAAAAAATATTTATATTTTTAAATATATGTGTGTCTGTGTCTGTGTATTTATGTATATATAAAATATATAAATATATAGACATATAAATATATAAATATGTATACATATGTAGCCCTAAACCAAAACAAAAGAACTAACTTAACTTTTTTTTTTGTAGTGTAGACCTGCCAGGAATGAATTCTTTCAGATTTCGAATGTCTGAATTCATCCTTATTTCACTTTTGGTTTTAAAAGGTATTTTTTCTGGGTTATAGAATTCTAGGTTGATAGTATTTTTTTTTTTTTTTTTTAGTTCTTTAAAGGTGTTCCACTGTTTTTTCGCTTGCATTGTTTTCAATCAGAAATTCAGTGTCGTCTTTATCTTTGTTTCTCTGTTGTCTCACAGCTCACTTCCACTCTTCCCAGTTTAGAAATTCTTTTCCTCTCTGTTTCCTTTGGACAGTTTCTATAGTTATGCCTTTTAAATTCACTGGTCTTTCCTCCTGCAGTATGTCATCCGCTCCTAATCCTATCCAGTGTATTTTTCATCTTAGATATTTTCGTTTTCATCTTTAGCAGTTCAATTTGGGCCTTTTTTTATAAGACAATATCTTCCATGCCACCACTTAACTTCTTGGATGTACGGAGTAAGTAATAATTTGTAATGTTCCTTTCTACTCATTCAAACATCTCTTCAATATGGGTCGTGTTTTCCTGCCTCTTTGCATGTCTGGTAATCCTGATCGGATGACAGACGTTGTAAATTTTACCTTGATGTGTCCTGGATGTTTTTATATTTCTTTACATTTTCTTGAGCTTCCTTTAGGGTGCTAATCAGTTACCTGGAAACGGTGCTCCTGTCTAGTCCGGCTCCTGTGATTCACTAGGTGAGTTTGGAACGGAAGCCAGTCTGATTAGTGCCTACTCCCAGGGCGAAGCAGTCCCGTTTCACTCAGCATCCGGGGATTCTTATGAGGTTCCCAGTCTGGCTGGTGGGGACAGGCACCGTTTCTGACCCCCGCGGACACCAGGCACTGTTCTCGCTCATCCTTCAGATGTCTCTTACCCCCAGCCATGGTTAGATTCTTCCCGCTCCTGTGCTGATGGTGTTTGCTGAAACTCTTCTAAGGATACCCTGGGCTGACCTCCTGGATTTTTTTCTGTGTGCAGTATTTTTCTTCTCTGATCTGGACGATAGTGGTCTGGAGTAGGGGGGATGGGAAACAAAAAGCGAGGCTTTGTAAAACCGAGAGAGAACAAAGGACTTGGGAGCGCCCAGTGAGGAGCAGGGCTGCTTGTAGTGTGGTCCTCGACCAGTGACGGTTGGTAAGTAAGGAGAGATGCTCAGGATTTGACACCGTTTTGAAACTTTTATATAACAATTTGACAGAGTGAATTAGAGCTTGGATTTTATGTTTCATTTTTCCACATTATTATGAAAATTAGACTGACAGGTGGAAATTAAAAAGACAACAAAAACCTGGCCCTTTGCCACAGGTAAACTGAGAAGGATGGCCTGGAGGAGCTGGGCAGGGAGATGGTAGCAGATGGTTTTTTTAAGCTCAGGTAGGTTGCAACTGAGGACACCGAAGGTCTTTGCAGGGAGCCTGGCAACAGTGATTGTGCCAGACACTGAGCACGAGCCAGCACCGTGCTGGACTCCCCATGCTGCTCCCCAGCTTTGTCCTCTCCACCACAGACCCCAGGGCGGTGGGGGACTGGCCAGCCTCTCACTTCTGGGAAGTGGCAAAGCCAGGGACCCTCCGCTGAGCGCTTTTCCACTCTCTTCACTTTCTGCGTTGTTCCTCGGCCCACCGAGGCTGGAGGAAGCCCGTGCCATTCCAGGTGGATCTAGTTCATTCGAGCAGAACCCATTTGGTTGGTTTCTTTTCCATTTCTTTTTAAGAGTTAAGCTATTTTGGAAAAAGCCGTTCGGAGAAGCGAATGGGGTAGAACCCCGTGCGATGATGCAAATGTTGTATAGCTTCCCTAGTGGCCAGGTCCTTGCAATGTTCTTATTCAAGCATTTGAGCTGAAGTTTTAACTTTTTAAAAAATTTTAATTGATTTAGATTGACCTACAAATAGCCAGCTGTGACCGGTAGCCTTTACGAGAGCACAGGTTGAAATTACAGTTGGGACAATACAATAAAAACACAGTCTCAACTATTATTAGCTCTACTCCCTTTTCTCAGAAACTCTTCTCCTTGTCGGGAACACCTCACAGTGTTCCTTTTCAGAAGTATTTTGTAAACTGAAATTTGTGGTGAGGTCTTAACGGCTAAGGGCCAATTACTTGTCTGGAAAAGACGAGTTCCTTCTATTTCTAGAAGGAAGAGTGGGATATTGCAGGTTTAGTTGCATTTGTCAGATTAGATGGCTGACCCCTCTCTGTGACATTCTCCACTGTGGTTTCCTTCATCAAGCCACCCTGCCGTTCACCCGCATTTTTCTCTTTTCAACGGAAGGTGCCTCGAAGGCAAATATAAAATATTCATTCACTGCGTCTGTGGGAAGTGGCTTTTAGAGTGCATTCTTGATGAGTCTGTACATTTATTAGTCAATATTTTATGAACTCTTAAATAAAGAGCAGCTTTGGCTACTGTATTTTGAAGCTCTTGAAAAACGAATGGTTTGGTATATGTTAGGTGAGTCTTTGAGGAGCCATTGCCTGGTGCCCAGAATTCCCCCCACTGAAAGCAGGATGACCCTGAAACTGAATGATAAAGCTGTCACACAGTCGTGCCCTCTCCCTCCGCAGCTGTGTGTGTGACGACGATGATTCAGGGGTGGCTTAGGTGTTAGCACTTTGGTGTGACTGGGATGAATCCCATCAGGTGCAAGCGCCGGTGCAGAGATGAGCCCCGGTGACCCTCAGAGTGTGTGCGGTCCCTGGACCAGCAACCCGCAGCATCGCCCGGGAAAGGCCGGTTCTCAGGCCCCTCCCAGACCCACGGAATCGGAATCCGGGGTGGGGCCAGCAACCGTGCTGGAACAAACCCACCAGGTGGTTCCGAAGCATACCGAAGTTTCAGAACCACTGGCCTGATGGTCCATTTTGGCCCATGTCTCTATAAGCACTGGCACAGCCATCGCTGGCTTCTGGGTGTCGTGCCTCTGCGTATGTGCCACCACAGGGAGTAAGGACGATGAAAATGTCCCCACTCTACAACCTTAAGGTTTGATTGGGAAGGCCAAGAAATCCGCTTTCTTTCCCCAGGTCTGACAGCGACTCCTTCTGGCACAAAGATACTACAGTTGGTGGGAAGAGTGGTGACATTGCATCAGAGACCTGGGTTCCCATCCCAGTTCTTCTACTTAGTTTTAGCCCCACAGGCGCGTTGGCCAGGCTGATTTGGCTTTTGCATAGTGCGGAAGGTGGAGGTGGGCCGCCGACAGTGCAGGGCACATCACTGCAGGATGTATGAGACGAGCTCAGTCCGCCCACCCCGCCACCAGCCCCGCTGGAGTTCTCCGAGCTTGTGCTGCCCCCGCCTGTCCTGGTCCCGGCTGTGCTCTGGCGCCACCTAGTGGTGCCTGGCGCTCCTGCTCATAATGTCAGTGAGAAAGGCTCTAGGTCCTGCCCGTGAATGAAACAGTGGCAGTGATTTCGGGGATTTCCAGGTTAGCTGCTGCCTGTTTCACGTGCCAGATCTGGGGTGATTACTTTCCCTCTGCCTCCCGGCTTCTCGAGATGAGGTTGCTGGCTGTCTTCCGCCAGACCTCACCCTCCCCTCCACGTGCCTGCGGTGGGAGATGGGTCCCAGTCACGAGTGAAGTTACATTCACACGTATGCCATCACAAGGGATTTCTACAGAATTGTCAAGTAAGTGAGAGACAGTGTATGTATAGTGTCCAGTACATAAAACATGCTTTTAAAAAAAAATGAGAATTCCCTCTCCGCTCCCTGGTAGGAGGAGAGAGATGGGATTCCATGCGTAGTGTGCACCTGACAAGTGTTAAGCAGTGCGGGTGGGCTGGCATGCATTTCTGTGTGCCCAGGGGCCCAGGTGTGTGTGACAAGCATGCATTTCTGAGTCACACACACCTGGGCCCCAGTCCTGCCCCCTCACTTCCTGGGAGAGCCTCTCGGAGCCTCAAAATTTACGGGACGGAGATGGGAATGCTTAACTTAGGAGTACTGTTTTTTTTATGAAGAGAAAAAGGAAGCCCTGCCATTTGCCAGCGATCCTGGGGTGTCATTTCCAGTGATCCCCAAGAGTGACCGGTTCCCGCCACCTCGTCCTGCTGCCTGATACTGGCATGGGATGGGTTTTATTTCCACCTTGTGTTTTTTGAGGGGGAGCTCTTTCCACACTCACTGAGACCCAGAGGAAGTGACAGGGAGTGAGGGGTGGACTTCTCTGTAAATAGCGTGTGGCAGGACAAGGACAGAAAGAGGGGCTAATGATGCAATAATGTGTGCGTGGCAATGTTTTCAAACATTTAAGAACCTTTAAAATATGAAAGTTCTAAACACAATACTTGAAACCTAGAAGGCAATCAACAGACGTTAGCTTTTTCTCCCACTGACAAAATGCAAACTGATAAATTTGGATGTGGGATTTGGTTTCTAAACTTAGGTGGTCTCTTAAAACTGAAGTAAACACTGGAGCTTAAGTCCTTCCGAGCAGACAAGGGCTCAACCCTCTGAGGTCTGTGGAGAGTTCTCATTTTTTCTTTTTTTTTTTTGAATAGAAGAAAAGCAGACACACCCTCGAAGCCCCTTCCTTGTCATCTGGGGTCTGGACAAGAGGGCCTGTCTAGCCACCTGGGCAGTTTTTTAAATGATGATTAAGGTAATAACGGCTCGTTATTAAAAGTTTGGGAAGTGTAGGGAAGTATAAAGAAGCAAGCAACAGGCAAACCACCCGCATCATGCAGAGACTGTACATGTGGCCACTCAGAGGCACTGTCACTCTCGGGCAGAAGGCTTTCTGCCTTTTTTCTTTGAATTTCTTCTTTAGGTAATTGAAATACACAATTTTTATGTCTCTTTTTAAAAAAAAATCCATATTATTATATAATTAAAATTAATAATTTTAATTAAAAATTATTTTTCAGATCATAAGTACATAATTCTAGAAAAATTTAACATAGAAATGGACGAAGCAAAAAGTGAAAATTCTCTCATATCATGCACCAGTGCGCCTAATACTAGAAAAAAAAATTTTTTTAATATTAAAATGTGTAAAGTAGTAAGTGAAGTTTCCCTTTAATACACTCTACCAGTGCTACATAATACTAGACAAGTTTTTTTAAAAAAATTATAAAATGAAAGTAAAATTTCCCTGTAATGCTATCTACCAGCGCTAACCACAATCACATTTATACTATTGAATTGTACTACTTGCTTTTGTCAGCTTGCTTTTTTCACTTACTAATGTATTTTGAGTGTCTCTCTGTAGTATAAGCATTTTCCAGTATCATTCAAACATTTATTTGAATGGTATTTTTAAATGGCTACATTATATTTTATCATTTAAATGTACTCTGTTTTATGTAATTATTTCTTTAAGGCTGCCAATTTGGATCTAAGTAAACATTTTTTGACATCTGAGATTCTTTCCCTAAGCTAGCCCCACTGAATCAAAGATAAACATTTTAAAGTTTCCTCTTTAGAAAGAGTTTCATCATTTTGAACTCTGTCAGTAGCTTACAGAAATATGCAGGGACAGGAATCGCATATGACTGTGATCATTTAAAAAATCTTTGTTGATATCCTCAGTGAAACAGCTCTTGCTTACTTTGCATTTCTAGGATTTCTAGAGTTCAGTGCTTTGGCACGTTTGATGGTCTTCCTCTGTGATTTCTGGGACAGAGGTCATCTGCCCTCTATGAAAACAAAAAAATTAATTCCCAGCTTGGATTCCTTAGAACTTCCTAGACCCGATCCTGGAACCAGGCTTTGGTGTTCCATACGCATTGAGTCAGAGTCTGCCCTCCCTCTAGGACAGGGGTCCCTAAACCCGCCGGGCCACAGCTAGGTACTGACCAGTCCGTGGCCTGTTTGGAACCTGGCCACACAGCAGAAGGTGAGTGGCGGGCAAGCGCAGCTTCACCTATATTTGTAGCCGCTCCCCAGCGTCAGCATCACCGCCGCTGCTCCACCTCAGATCATCAGGCGTCAGAGTTTCCTAGGAGCACGGGTCCCTGGTGCCACAGAGGTAGGGGCTGCCGCTCTGGGAAGTCCCAAGCAGTTTTAGGTGGCCTTCTCACGCCCTCAAGTGGCCTCATCAGCAACTTCAGCCTTGTCCCTTTTACTGTCTTCAGAACCGGGTTCACTCTCTGTAGGTAATCCCAGAGAAGGCCGCAAAAAAGGGAACCCCCACAGGCAGGGCTGGGCCTGGGCCTTGCTTGCTGCCAGATGACGTGGGGATTACTCTCCTTCATGGCTGGGCAGCTCCTCTTAGTGTGGCGGTTTGTGCCCTTGTCGCCTTGGCTCTCGTGGAGGGACAGGAGGCCACGGGGTCAGTTCTCACGCAGGTGCCCCATGGAGACAGAAAGTGGAGAAGATACTCTAGTTCTCTTTCCCCGCTCCCCTAAAACTCTGAGTTCTTTGGCTTCTTTTTTATAGAGGTGCGTGCTTTCACGTACATGTATAGTACCTATCATATTAATGCATCACTGAGCCATCTTCCTGTTTGCACATCAATATGTTCAGTTCAATTCATAATGACATGTACAAATCCAGTTCGTTCATTTTGCCTGCTGTGTAGTATCTCACCCCGTGACTATAACTCCAAATTCTTCCTCAATATTTGCGTTAATTCCTCTATACTGGTGAACACTGGTGATGCTCTGGGTGTCCAGGTGTTTCCTTCAGGGCTGCAGTGAGCATCCGTACACACACCTTCCGCACACTGGGAGACCTTCTTGAGGGGTGTCCCTCGGCGTGTGCGTAGGTACTGTGGGTTTCTAGCTCTCTGGCCTCTTGTCACATTCTTCCCTAAGCGGTCATGCCAGTTGGCACTCCCCTCTTGTCCCGCCCCTTAACCAAGACATTGTCAGGTGCAGTGGTCTTTGCCCATCTGGGAATGAGCTAGCCTGTCATTGTGCTTTTAATTCACACGTCCTGATTGCTGGTGGCTTTGAATCTCTTTTTAAATGGTTGTTGCCTAGAGTCCAACAGGTTTCTCCTTCCTATTCTTTGCCTATTTTTTTTTTAACCACTGGGTTGTCTTTGTCTTATTAATTGTCAATTTTTAAATATATTTTAAATGCTAGTACTTTGTCATTTGGGCCTTTTATTTCTTCAACTCAGATTTAGTGCCCTCAGACCACTGCCAAGTCCCTCCTAGTATGTAGCTGATTTGAAATTACATTATAGTCTTAAGTAATGTGGCAGATATTCAGAGTATTAAAAAGTTCTGTGGGAACCACTCAGAGGATTGGGGAGACAGCGAGACAGCAGTGGGTCTGGCGGGGCCTTCCTGAGAAGTGGGGTACAGAGACAGAAAGGCACGTGGTCAGCCTGCGAGTCTGCAGCCACGCTCACCCGGGCCAGCGGTGCACCCTCCTGCCTCCTCCATCTCCTGCTTCGCCCCACGTGGCCTCAAGTCCCCGGTCCCCCATCCTCTCTTTCCGCCTCCCTGCCAAGAGGGGCAGTTTGGCTTTTCCACAGTTTTGTCTTTCAGACTTTGTATTGCTGTTTTATGTCGAACAGAAGTTTCGACTTTTGATGTCCTATTTATCAGTCGCTACCTTTGCATGATCTTTTGTGCTTTTTTATGTCTTACCCAAGAAATCCTGTTCCACACCAGAGTCAAAGACAGCTGCCTAGATTCTCTTAGAATAGCTTTTGTTTTTCGCACTGAGCTCTTCAATACATTGTTTGTAGTTAAATTCACCTCCTTTTCTGTGGCTTTTCCTCCACGTGGATACTGTGAGTCTTCTCCTAGCTCCAAGGACCACATCGGCAGTCTCTCCTCTGTCACCTTTTGCTCCACATGCTCTGGGGACACTCAGGGTTCACCAAAGGGATTTCTCTGTGTCCGGAGCAGTTTGTGTTTGTGACATTGGAGGTTTTGGTTTCATGCCGTGGACTCTAGCTCCAGAGGCTTGATTCCACCAGTGTTTCGAATTCCTTCAGTTTTGGGAACTCTCTTGGCGTCTGTCAGGTATGTTTTGTGCCTGGCACGGGAAATGGTCTATATGGGACCTAGAGTCAGCCATAAAAACGCTTCCGCTTATCCTGACTACGTGGCCCATGTGTTCAAAGGAACTGATAACGTAAGTTGTTCTTGTCAGTGTCCGAGCCTTATGGACACTAAAGTTATTCTAAGAAGTTGAGGCGCTTCAGATTTTTCCCACTTTCACTCACCCTCACTTAGAAAAAGAGAAAACAAGAAAAATCATTATCCTTCCCACAATCTGTATTTTCTATAGTTCAGATGAAAAAATACCTAAAAATTAAGAAAGTAAGACTTATAGGACTGTCCTGCTATGTCGTCACCAGCGTGCCTTGGAGAACACGTTAAAGGTGACGGTCCCGAATGCCTGTGAGAAATGGCAGCTTCAAAAGGGACTGTTGCCCGGCACCCCCACATGCGTGTGCCACTGCCATCCTGTCCCCGATGTCTCGCCAGCTTCTTTCTTAGCACAGGGGCGGTATGAGCAGTGGGTACAGGGTGATTCCCGTCAGCCCTTGGTCCTCCCCTCCAGGTAGCACCCCAGGGGCCCTGTCTCCTGGCTTCCGCCATGGGCCACCAGCAGCTTGTCGTAACCGGAAACTTATTGACAGTTGGTGGTGTTTGCCCATTTATTTCTGCTCGGAGAGATTTTGCCTCCTTTTCTCCATGTTCGCTGTATAGTAGCATTTTCTTTTGACCCTGCCTTTGTGTTTCTTCCTAGGCCGGAAGCTGAGAGGAAAGGCCTTTTATTTTGTCAACGGCAAAGTGTTCTGTGAGGAAGACTTCCTGGTGAGTTTGTCGCCGAGGCTCCCCTCCCCGCAGGCCCGAGCGGACCAGGTGTGCAGACACAGAGGGGCCCCGGCCAGGACCAGAGGGTGGCCCCCCTCTGTGCTCCCTGGTGCCCGTGGGCCGCTGTGCTGCCCAGGGGAGGGGTCCTCGCCTTTTTCGCAGATGCCCATGTTCCGGGGCAAATGACAAACCGCAGGGCTTTGGGCTTTGAAGGGGCTTCAGGGTCAGTTGGCCTGTCCTCGTGTTGCTTTGCCCATTTCTGCCTGCTCCGCCCGTCCCTGAAACCTGGGACCCAGGCCTGCCTTCTTTACCTCCCTCCTGCCCTGCCCTCCGTGGACCAGCCTCTCACATGCCTCCACAGTCCATTTATGGGCCACTGACCCTCAGATCTGAGCTCCAGCCCTGTCAGCACCTCTGAGGCCAACTGTTGACACCTCACTAACCACTAGACAGTCTCTGGACTGTCCCTAGCCCCTTAACCCCACTCCTCTGAAGCAGAAACATCACTTTGCCTTGAGTCCTGTCTCTGAGAAGTATGTCCTAGGTTCATCCCCTACCCCCGAGTTCTAGTCTGTCCCAGATGTGGCCAAGCCCTGAGCCTCCTGCCACCACGTCCTCCCTGGGCCTACTTAGGTCACGAGCTCAGCGCAGCTCTGCCAGCCTGGCCTGAGGGTCTCCTCCACCCGTGCGTGTCCACCGGGGCGGGGGGAGGGGCACAGCGCCAGGGTTCAGGGCATGCGCAGAAAGGCTCTCTGCCTGCCTCCCCACCTTGCCTCGCTCACCCTGCTGCTCACCACTCTCGGCACGCCTGCACGCCGCACCTACCTGCCCTCACTTGTGCCACTCCAGCTTGGAATGTCTTCACCCTGGGCACAGCCTTCCTTGACCCCTCCCCACCCCCTGCATCCCCCACAGTGGGATGCGCCTCCTCCGTGCAGCCCCCGCCTCCAGGGCCAGCCTTGGCAGAGCACTTGGCGCACAGCATCTTGTCGGTTGAGGAGTCTTTCTCGCCGGCGAGACCATAGGCTCCTGGGGAGGGAAGAATATGCTTCTCCACCTTTACATCATCGGATCTGAACACGATGCCGAGCACGGAGTGACGCTGGGGAAATGGGAGTTGAACTGAGCCTGCATTTTAGGGGCGAGGAATGTGAAACCCGGGGGTGGCTGGGACCAGCTTCTCTGTGGATGTGTGGATTGCTCGTTATGACTCGCATTTGCCAGGCACAGACTAGCACACCCAGACTGGCTTAAGCAAAAGGGAAACTCATTCCAGCAATGCCCTCAGGAGTCATTCTCTGCTCAGTTTTTTGCCCTGCCTCTCACTGTTAGCGTCTGTCTCAGGCACCGTAAGGTGGCCACGTGGTGGCAGCCCTCCGGGGTGTCAGTCCTGCTTTGAGAAGCCTCTGCAAACAGCTCCTGGAGCCTCATTGGCTCTTGTTGGGTCTCACGTCATCCCTGGGCAAAATCATTGGTGTTGGAGGAATGTGAGGCTCTGGTTGGCTAGATCTGAGTGGGTCAGGGCCACGGGAATCGTGGGGACTGCGAGGTGGGCGTGAGGCTGGGTCCCAGGTGAAAATACGGAACTGTCCTCACCCCTAGTGGAGCAGGTGCGCGGCAGCTGAAACCGCCACTACGTAGTGAAGAGTTGCGGAAAGTTATCCAACTTTTCCTTTTGGCTGCTTTCTTTTCCATTACATTTCCCCCATTAAGTTGTGTGTGCCCTATCTAAACTTAAAGTACCTCCCAGTGCGTAGTGTCTAGTGTGTTTTCTGAAGAGAGTTCCTCATTTCTTTCAAGACTCCAGCTCTGTGTGTGTGTGTGTGTGTGTGTGTGTGTGTGTGTGTGTGTGTGTGTGTTGGTAAGGTAAGATACTTAATATTTATCACATTTTTTTGAAGCTAACTAGAGAAGATATTGGCTTTTAACCAGAAACAGATTTGAATTTGAGTCTTGTTCTTACTCTTTATGGGCTGTGTGACTTTCAGAAGGTCACTTAACTTCTCTGAACTTCCCATTTGTGAAACAGTATACTATAGACATTGCAGAATTCTAAGAATTAATTAGAGTGGTGGTCTCAAACGTGAACATGTATTAGAATCTTCTGAAGGGCTTGTGAAAACACAACTTCCTAGTCCTACCACCCCTTCATTTTCCAATTCGGTAGTTCTGGGGTGGAGCCCAAGAATGTGCATTTCTTGAAGTTCTGGGTGGTACAGGGCACTCCTCTTCGAGCACCCGCAGGTTGGAGATTGAAGCCTCTCTGTGTGCAGCCTCTTACAGAGAGCCCGGCATGTCGTGGGCGCCAGACACAGCTACCCTTAGGGCAATTGGTATTAGTACTTGTGGTGGCTTTTGTGGCAGAGAATATTCCATGATGCTTCACACAGCTGTGTCGTCCTCGCAGAAATGACAGGTTCCCGAATAGAGTGACAGATCTTTCTAAGAAATTTCCTCGTAATCCTCGTGACTGTCAGGGAAGTGGCTGGATGATCTGCCCTGCCTGCGTTTACCTCTCTCTTCTGCTCTCTCTGCAGTACTCCGGCTTCCAGCAGTCTGCTGACAGGTGTTTCCTCTGTGGCCATCTGATCATGGACATGGTGAGTAGGGTCGGTCCAGCAAGATCGTAGCATGGTGAGAGGGGAGGCTTTCAGAGAAAAAAGAAATGAACGGTTGAGAACATTTACCTGGACTTGTGGTTACAGCTGGTTTTGTTAAAAGTGGACCCCATGCAATGCAGCCTGTTTGCTCCAATGGAACCCACATTGTCGGCGATGATGGGTACCAGCACCTTCATCCATCCAGTGCACACGATGGGTGCTTCTGAAGAACCTCTGACCTCGGGCTGTTCAGATCACATGGGCCTCCCTCTCATCACCTGTGATCCTGGTGGCCTCCCAGGGCAGATGCCAAACAGCCCATTGTCACTATAGAATGCTCAGCTACAAGTCAGATAAACATGGCGTCATCCCCCGTGTTCAGCTCAGCTCGATCCGTTCCTAAAATCAGTTTTGGGGAACTATCGTTAGTTCTGGAACAGCGGAACAAGGAAGAGTTTTATGCGTTCTGTTTCTTGCTCAGCCATTGGCTCTCTGACCTGTCTTGGGCCTCAGAATCTTTATCTCTTCGGTAGGGACAGTTTTTTCTTCCTTGTCTTTTTATAGGGTTAGGTCGTGGGCTTAAAGAATACAGCGTTCTTGTTCTGTCTCGAGGATCAGATTGTCCTGTCCACCTTTGGAGATCAGTCTTGTAGAATTTCTTTAATGTACTGCGTAGAGAAAAATGATTATAGAATATTCTTTTAGTTGAGAGGATTGAAATCCCTCTCTAAGCTGACCTATTCATTCATTCTGGAGAAGGGAATTACTAATTACTGCTGTTTTTAAAATGTTACCTTTTTATTGAGAAACAACTCATAGAATAAGGGGTACACATCTTAAATGTACAGCTGAGTGAATATTTACATTTGCCTATGCCCATGTAAGTACCACCCAGATCGAGATGTGGATCATCCCACACCCTAGAAAGTTCCCTCTTGGCCTCCTCCTGGTCAGGACCCCCTGCTCACAGAGGTACCCACTTTTCTGACCTCTCTTGCCCCAGATTTGTTTTGCTGGTCCCGGAACTTCACATAAACAAAATCATAGAGTGTGGACTCCTTTGGATCTGCCTTTTCTCAGTGAGAAAAATGTTGTCGAGATTCATTCATATTGTTGCCTGTGTTGGTAGTTTATTTTTATTGCTAAGTGGAATTCCATTGTAGGGATATAGCAGTTTATTTATCTATTCCCCGCTGACGGGATTTTGGGTGGTTTCCAATTTGGGGCTATTTATGAATAAAGCTGCTGTGAACGCTCTTAGGCATATCTTTAAGGGATGCTGGTTTTGTGTTGCACATACAAAACAGTGACCCAGAGCTGTCCCCGTTTATGAAGAGAACCTGCTGTCAGCCAGGCTTTGATACACCACAGCAGAGCTTAGCCCTGTGAGCACCCCTGGGATCATGGCCCTCCACCCAGTCCCCCCTGGGGGGAGCAGGCAGGAGCCACACACCCTCACTCCTGCCTTCCCCAAGAGCCTGCCAGCCTCCGCAGGGTGCCACTGCTCTTTAGCAGGATTTGTCCTTGATTTTAGAGTCCTTCTGACATATCTGCCACGTATGAGGTCAACAGCATCCGAAGTTATAAATGTGATTATACCCTATTCTTCTGGTTAGCCTAAGCCTTCTCTAAGTATTTCATTTATTGCTGTATGACACACCACCCCAAAACTTAGTGGTTTAAAACAACGGTGACTTACTATTTATCATGATTCCATGGATCACGAGTTAAGTCGGGGCTCAGCAGGGCGAGTCTTCTGCTCTGTGTGGCATTGGCTGGGTCTCTTTCTCAGCTGTGTTCAGCTGGTGGGAGAGTTGAATGTCCAAGATGACTTCTCACCTTCCAGGCCTCTCTCTCTGTGGCTGTTAATCTCATCTAGAATCTTGCTCGGACATCCTTACAGCAAGAGAGAGGAAGCAGAAGCTGCCAGTCTTCTTATATCCTTAACTCAGAAGTTTCAGAACGTCATTTCTCCCTCATTCTGTTGATCAGAGAACGTCACAAGGCCAGGCCTGACTCTAGGGGAGGGAAGACGGTCTCCCTTCTTCCAGTAAGGATCAGCCTGTGCCTACGGGAAGGGAAGGAATTGAGTTTGGGAGACAATCTCTACCACACCGGATAATGTGAACTTGAACCTGGATTCTGGCAGGCCTTCTCTAGGACTTGAAAACTCTTTGTGAATGTCTGTCTGGAAGTGACACTTAGTTTTAAAAACAGAACCCTGCCCAAAATTATAATGGTGCAGAGAAAGAAACCGTTCTTGGTTCTCCAGCAGAACCCCAGTTGTTCAACTCTTTGTTTTGATTGTCTGTCTGTGCCCCCCCCCTTTTTTCTAGACGGATTAAATGATCTGGGCTTGCAACTTGGAACTGGGCATTTTCCCACATTAAAAAAATAATAATTCCAGCTAGTCAGAATGCAACAAAACGTCATCTTTATCCTACCGTGCTCCTGGTACAGTGTGGGTTAAATTAATTTAAGGATTTCTTTCTGCCAAGACAGCTTTAGCCCGAGGGTGAAATGCGTCCCAGGGTCTGAATGGCCAAGTGGACTTTGGCAGCCCAGCCCAGCCTAGTTCTTTCTATTTTGGTAGCTTGAGAGGGGCCTTGAAAGTTAGCAAAACCGTAGAGGGAATGAGGAAGCTGGAAAGCTGAGCTTTCAGGGGAAAGCTGGGAAAGCAGGAAGTCCTCCCCTCCCCTCACCCCTGTGGCCCTCTTGTGAGGTGGGCACCATGTGTGAGTGTGCAAGGCGTGGCACTGGCCTCTGGAGGCAGGAAGTTGTGGGCACAGGCCGGTCTTTGCCACAGGCCTCACAGTGCACGGACCAGGTTTCCCGCAGTTTCAAGTTCCCTTCCTTCTGCCTCTCCGGGGGTGCTCTGTGTGCACCCCCCATTCCCAAATGCCGATGGTTGTTCTGTCCGTTGCTTGCAGATGCGTGTTTTGGTGCCAGCTCGCTGGTGCTGGTTCCAAAGCTCAGTTGCTTGTGCTCAGTTTCATGGCCCAGGTAATTGCAGAAATGAATCTCCTACTGAGTCACTGAAGATTTTTTCAACTGCACATTATGGAAAAACCGAGACTCATGTCAACTCAAACGTTCACATGCCTCAGACTCACCTGATTAAAATACCAACTGCGGGGCCTCACCCCAGAGTCAGAGTCAGTGGTGGGGCCCGAGAATGGGCATTTCTCACAATGTCGATGCTGCAGAGCTAGGAATCGGACTTTGAGAACCACCGACTTAAGAGGAAAATGTTTTATCTTTCCCAGCAAGAGGTTCAGAGGTGGGCAGGTCCATGCTGGGTGAATTTGGTGGCTCTCTGACGTCACCAAGGAGTCTCTCTCCATCTCTCCTCTCCGCTCTCCCCTGTCTTGGCTCTGTCCTGGTTTCAGGGTGGCCTCTCACAGTTCCAGGCGTCACATCCAGATCAGAGGACGCTGAGAGAGGAAAACCGTTTGTGGGGCTTTCTCTTCCACGTGTTTAAAAACAACGACAACAAAGAGGCTTTGCTTGTGCTTGGATTTGAGATAATCGGGGGCTGAGTCACGGCTTCTGGATTATCATCAGGCAGCAGAGTCAAAGCTGCTTAGAAGGGGCCCCAGGAGGCCGGAGTTAAGAGGTTTTCCTGGGGAATTTTCTTTCATCTTTCCGTGTGTTTGCCACTTCCCAGATCTGGGATGGATCCTTTTCGTGGCCCTGCTTGGCATCATTTCCTGCAAAGAACCGTAAACGTTTTTTGATGGAGAGCCCTTTAAATTCCATCCCGAAGGTGTCTGAGTGCAGGAGAAGGATCCTGTGTGGTCTCCTCCTGTTCCTACGTGTAACTGGATTAGCCTGACCCGCCCCGTGTCATCTCTCCTGACCTTGGGCCACGTGGGACTCTGGAGCGAGTGTGCCCCGTGTGGTGTGACTGCTCACACGGTCCCCTCCGCCCGATGTGCTCTGCCTTCCATTGTCCCCTCCTTCCCCAGCATCCCACTGAGTCCTGGCCTCGTTCTTTCTGCCCCCAGATCCTGCAGGCCCTGGGGAAGTCCTACCACCCCGGATGTTTCCGCTGTGTCATCTGTAACGAGTGTTTGGACGGGGTGCCCTTCACTGTGGACTCAGAGAACAGGATTTACTGTGTCCGAGATTACCACAAGTAAGGAGGGCCGGGAACCGCATGCATGAGCCACATAGACTGGAACACAGCAGAGCGACAGGTGGCAGCCGGCCGAGGCCCATCTGCAGGGGGCCTGTGCCGTTATCCACAGCTCAGCAAAGGCTTGATGGTGTGAGGGGGTGGGAGGGGCCTCAGGAGCTCAGCTGATGCCTGAGCAGACAGGAACTGATTCATGAATCATGTTTACTGAAGAAAAAAACATCAAATCCACAAGTCCCATGTCTCCAGCTTTACCTGACTTCACAAGGCCCCCATTCAGGTGGCTGACGTCACCCTTGGGTGCCTGGGCCTAAACCAGGCACCATGTGGAGAGTAAACAGTCTCTCTTCCTAGTGAGAGGGAACCAACTATGTTGTTACCGCTTGGGAACAGTCCCAAAGCTACATAAGCAAGTCCCCAAGAGTGAGTCGGCTCTGTCCACTCAAGGGCTGGGGGTTCACTTGAAGAGCGAAGGCGGGAAATGGGGCTTTGTGTGGGTCTCGGGGGTGAGTCTCCCAGGAACACCTCAATGTGCGTTTTACTGCTGCTTTGCTTCTCTTCCCAGGGTGCTGGCCCCCAAGTGTGCAGCCTGTGGGCTTCCCATCCTTCCACCTGAGGTAAGAGGCTTCTCCACACCCGCGCCTGGGGTCATTTACAAGATCTGCGTCCTGTCCTTTTACCTTTAAAAAAAAATCCTTCTGGAATCTCGACTCCGAGGTGAATAGTGTACTCGCCAAGAAGGCCCTCTCTCATTGGCTGGCTTTCCCAGCCTGATTCCCATCTCCTGCCGTTTGTCCCTACGATCAAGTCAGATGCTGACTTGACACTAACTCCCAGATTAGAAGATGAGCCGATGAGCAAAGCCACACCGGTGGTGTTCTCAGTGTCGGCACCAGCCTCTTTTCAGCCCCTTCTTTTCCTCCCCGTGTCGGTGTCCCCTCCTGGTTTCTGCTCTTCTCCCAAGGCCACCCACGTGATCCTCAGAATCGTCCCCCCTCCCCCTGCAACATGTGAGGTCCCCCCAACCGGCCTCTCGCTCTTGCTTTTCCTGGGTCCAGGGCTCGGATGAGACCGTCCGTGTCGTGTCCATGGACAGAGACTACCACGTGGAGTGCTACCACTGCGAGGTGGGTCCCTCCCTGCCCGGGCCCCAAAGCCTGACTGACGGTCCGAGAGAGAAGCATCCCGGGGCCTGGGGCAGTGACGGCCCACAAGCTTCAGACAAGGGGCTGCCCCTCCGAGCTGATGCAGGAAATAGGGTGGGGCCTGATTTGTGGGGTGGGGGGAGGTTTGAGGGGATGCAGGCGTCTAGGCCGTGAAGGGCTGTACTGTTTTCTCCACCATCCTAACTGCCGAGTCCCGGAGCCGTCACAGCTTCCCTCCCGGAGGCTGCAGAGTGGGACGGTCATAGGGAGTGTGGGTTTCAGGTCCCGTTTGGGGGCCACATCGTCTGGCAGATGTGTGATCTGGGGGACGGACTCCCTCCCCTCCAGCTCGTAGGCTGTTCTATGAGCCCCTCTCTTTGCTGAACCCTGGAAGTCATAAAGAAACCCCCACTGGGAAGCAGGGATGGCTCTGGCTGCTGTGAAGGTGGGTGGTGGCCGTCCACTTCTCCTCAGTCCTCGTGTCACACACACCTCAGGCTGAAGGAGCCACCGGTGCCTCAGGCTGAAGGCCCACCAGGGGGCGCCGCTCAGCAGCCCTTGTTTACGGTGCTGGTCAGTGCCCGTGGACTTGTGGCCAGAAAGAAGTAAATTCACCCATGAAAGGAGATGGGGTGTGTTTGGTGCTGTGGTACGGGGAGGGAACAGGGAGTCTGGGTGACAGGAGGCTTGATGCCACCACCAGCACTGAAGAAATGGCTGGGAATCATTGTCGGTGGTGCCCCAGGTGCTGGCGAGAAAGGTGAGGACACTGAGTGGACAGTCCCCACTGCGTAGTCCAGACCAGTGCTGTCCACTGGGAACTCGAGAGCCACAGAGTCAGGTCACGAGAGCAGTTTGTTTTCTAGTAGCCGTGTTTGAAAAGTCAGAGAAATAGTCAGGATTGATTTTTGGGACCATATTTTTATTCCACCTGATCTATCTAAATTGTATTGTGTCAGCCTATAGCCATATCTCAGGCTGAGATATTTTATACCTTTTGTATGTCCTAAGTCTTGGACCTGGTTGGTGTGTGTTCACACTGACACCCGGGCTCGTTTCTGGGCAGCCCTGTTTCGAGTGCTCGGTAGTGACAGGTGGCCAGTGGCCGGGGGGTCAGACCGAGGCGTCCAGACCCCCCCTGGGGAGAGCGGGGCGCTCCGCACCAGCGTTCTGTGTCGGTCTCACAGCCCTTCCGCTTGGTTTTGTTCCCACCGGACGCTCTCGCCTCACCCAGGACTGTGGTCTGGAGCTGAACGACGAAGACGGCCACCGCTGCTACCCGCTGGAGGACCACCTGTTCTGTCACGCCTGCCACCTCCAGAGGCTGGACAAGGGCCCCTCGGCCGCGGCACTTCACCAGCACTTCTAGCCGGGGCCCCTTACCGACTCGTGGGGGGCACGAGAGGCCAGGGGGGCACAAGGAGAAATCCGCCTGTGGTCCCAGGGGCCCCTGGGGTAGACCTGGGGTGGGGGCGTGCCTGCGCCCGTGTGGGGGTGCCTTTCCTTCACCGAGGCGAACCTTGCTCATCAGGTTTGTGTATTTTCCAAGTGCCTTTCTCCACCGCCGTGCCCTCATCACATTACTCAGGAAGACCCTCCAGCAGGCGGGTGGCATGTAACAGACCACATCAGTGCCACGGAATGACCTGGCCTGTCCCCTCCGGGAACAGCCCACTTCAGAGGGAAAGGTTTGCACTGAACGCATTTCACCATGCCCTCTGAAGAGAGATTTCAGCTGCCGATGTGTTCGGCCCTTTCCCTCCCTCCAGGAAATTACCTGCACTCAGTGTCCACACACATGCATGTGCGTGTGCACACACACGTGTACACACACACACACACACACACACACACACACACACACACACACACCATGATTTAGGGCTTTCTTCCTCCCCAGAGCTTCGGTTCCTCTGTAGAATGGCTGCAAATTTTAATTGCCTTATGGGAAGAGAGAAGCTCTTTACACGTGCTTTGTGTCTTAGGGAGAATTTTCTGGGTAAAGCAGAGCCAAGTGTTGGACTAAGTGAGATAGGGCGTCCTCCTTCTGCACCGACAGCATCCTGTGCGCCCCCCCCCCCCCCAAATCTCCACTCCCTTCCAGGCACTGGGGGCTGACGGGGATTCGTCCTGTCCTAGCAGGGTGTGCTTTGGGGCAAGAGCTTGGTGCAGGCGCCAGGCCCCCTTGCCCCCCTGTTTGCCCTTTTCCCCTCCACAGCCCTCGAGAGTCTGGGACTCGGGAGTTGCTCCCGTGAAGGCAGGTCTCAGGATCCCACGTGCGGTCACCTCCTTGTGCCCATTTAGCTTTTCTAATGACGGGCTTTTGGAAGGCCTGCCCGCGTCCTGAGAGCCAGCCCCTCATACACGAGAGGTGTTTGTGCATGTGAGACCCCTAAGCCAGCATGGAGGCCGTGCCTGAGGATAAGTTATTACATCCGTTTCACAGGTTTCTCTCTTGCCCAATTCTTGGCTTAGGCAAGACATTTGAAGAAACCAGTATAAGGTACACTGCTTGTCTGTTTTTTTTCTTCTTTTTTTTCTTTAATTGTTTCCCTCCACGTTCAGTCTTCCACACACAAAAAAATACCTCACAGATAAGAGCTTCACCACATCTCAGAGAAGGAAGGAATGCGGCCCTTGCAGTAGGTGTTAGGGACCTCTGGCTTCATTCGGGCCACACTCCGGCAGGTGTGTTAGGGCACTGCAGCCCTAACCAATTTGGGTCAGCTGGGAATAGAGCCAATTGAAACGGGTGCTATAGTCTCACACATTGCATCACGCTGGCTCCCCGGGTAGCAAGGGCTGAGGGAGGGCCTCACACTGGCGAGATTGCAAGGCCACCTCTGCACTGAAGAGGCAGAATTTGCCCTGCATGTCACAGGACGTCTGCCCCCTTGGTATTCCAGTTCTGCTCCCCATTTCCTTACCTCACACCTAGAGCGAGGGGCCCCGGGGGGCTGGGGCCGTGGGGGGTGGTCGGCAGAACCCGAGGTCACCGGGGCTTGCAGACTTCGGGGGGCCCGGTTCCACTTCTAGGCCATGTTTTGACTCATTCGGAAGCGTTGCCTGTACGAAGCACAGACTTGGCACTGTGGATTGTTTCACACTTTTATTCACGTCATTCTGCCAGGATCCTCAGGCCACATGTCACTTCGGCCCAGGCTGCATGCTTTGGTCGGTTTCTTCTCACGATCTGGGCCTCCTGAAAATCTGTGAGTGCGCAGGGCTGGGGACATGACCCCCGGGGTCATGTTACTCTCTTCCCATCAAGGCCTCCAGTTGAGCTTGGACGAGGTCGCTGGGCAGGTGCAGCCAGCCGATGTGCCTCACCCTGGCTCTGCCAGCCCGGGAACGTGTGGGCATTTGCGGACTCACCTTTGCTCCACTGCCAAGGCCAGCAGAGTGAAGAAAGTTGCCTTGGAGCCACTGTAAGAAGCAGCCATGACTTGTTCGCAAATTGGGGAACTGCTAGTTAAATCTGTGATTCATTTTTTTTTAAATGGACATTTAAAAATGGCCTTGATGGAGGTGATTCAGATCTCGCTGGAAATGTGGCATTTACAGTTATGTTGTCGAAGAAGAATAAGAGAATTTCCCGACGTCCTAAGAACCTTGGCTGCAATTCCTCGTGTTACCAGCGTCCCTGGGGAGGGCGCCGGGTAGGACTGTCGCTGCGGCTTTGTCTCCCTGCTGCTCAGGCCCTCGGCATGGAGAGACCTTCACCTACCTGGCATTTAAACGTTCTGTAAGTTATTAGCCAACAGAACTGTAATGGGCTTGTGTTTATAGGCACCTGGAAAGAAAGCACACGCGCCTGGTAGGCCAGGGTGAGTAAGTCTGTTGTGTCAGAGCAAATAGCCCTTCCTGAGTCCCCTAGTCACCTCTTGGACTTCAGATAAACAAGAATTAGGGCCTGGTTCCAGATCCAAAGCCAGCCTCCCGCCTTCTCCCTTGGCTCATTTTGCCCCTTTAGTTTTTTTTTCATGACTCACCCCACCTCCTGCCCTGACCCCACCTCAGGTCATGCCACTCAGAAACTGCCTGGGTGGTCTGAGGGGAGAGAACAATTCAGTGTGGCCTGCTGTGTCAGGATTCTCTTCGTCTCTCTGACATTGTTCCCCCGTCTGTCACTGACTGGAGGGTGATGTGCTCATCTCTCACCACCGAAGGGCGTCCTGCCTGTATCGTGGCCGGTCCCCAGTGCAAGACCTTCATTGCTCCGTGGCTAGTGGTGGAGTGAAGCCTCTCTCAGCTGAGTCCCGAGGTCATGCCATTGAGTCCTGGGTGGCCGATGGAACGAACTGTCACGGAGTTCTGATCACCGTCAAGCGCTGTCGTCACCTCGTCTCCATGGGCTCGAGTCACACGTACAAAGGGAAGACAGAACTGTTAGGACCTGAGAGATTTGGCATCCACCGTCCTTTGCAGGCTGTCCCAGTATACCACTTCCCGTGTGTGTGCAAGTGCGAGCTGGGACGGCTGCTGGTACTCTTGCAAAGAATGTGTGCAAGACGACGTCACGCCATTGGTGCTTGATGCACTTGTTTCCTGTCTGCCAGCAAACCAAATTCTTTGTACTCTCCTTTGTGCCAGAAACAGCCTTAAATTCCCAGTTACTATTTGAAGTAACTTTTTACAAGTAATAGAAAAACAAACAAACAAACATGAGTGACATATATTAGCTGTCTATCATGCTGAGCCAGAACTGGACAGATGTGGGAGATTTCCATGGAGTGTGTGAAGATGTCAGCCGTGTGGGGAGGTGGGAAGTATTTTCCTCTGTGTCTCTTCTACTATAAAATTATTCAAAATTTTATTGTTACTATAAAATTATTTGAAATTTTACTGTTATAAAATGATCCAAGCTATCATGACAATAAACTGCATCAATTTCTCCTACACTGTGATATTTTCCGAGTGTTCTTTTGTGTGCGTGGGGTAAGAGGATGGTGCTTTTTGCTAAGGGGATTTGGTCTTCTCTGAGAGCCCTCGGTTCTTGAAGGAACACTTGGGTGTCAGAACCGTGAAGGGTCTGAGATTTTACCCTGTAGGTATGTGCCCTATAACCACGTTTTGATCAATGGTGGACCACTCGTATGAGGGTGGTCCCATAAGATTGTCATGGAGCTGAAAAATTCCTGTCGTTAGTGACATCACAGTCATCATAAGGTCACGATGCCTTATGTGTTTGTGGTGATGCTGGTGTGAACAAACCCACTTCACTGCCAGTCGTATGAAAGTATCACAATTACGCACAGTGCATAATACTTGATAATGACAATAAGTGACTGTGTACTGGTTTATGTATTATATTTTTATCGCTATATTAGAGTGTGCTCTTTCTACTTATAAAAAAAGTTCGCATAAAACAGGATGTCGTGTTACGCTGGCAGCAGCCTCCTGCATCTCGTGTTTATTGGGTCTCTCGATTACATTTAACCTCGTGGTGTTTCGTACCATAACGTGCTGTACAGGTCTGTAGCCCAGGGGCAGTAGGCTCTACCACAGAGCCTCGGTGTGGGGCAAGCTATACCATCCAGGTTTGTCTGCGTGTGCTCTGTGATGTTCAGACAACAACGAAACTGCCTAATGGCACACTTCTCAGAATTGACCCTCGTCATCAAGCAGCCCGTGACTGTGCTTACAAGCTAAGAAGTTAGTGTGCCGTGGTTTCACGGATTCTGGCAGAAGTTATGAGACTCCTAGGTCAGAGACAAAGGACAGTTTAATACACACAGCAACAGTCGTAGCAGCATTTGCACTGGTTCCCAGAGCCCTGGCTCCAGCGGGAGCCATGGACAAGGCCATGGGATGGACAGCTGCACATGCAATGGGCTGTATCACAAGAAGGAGCTCAAGCCCAGAGAGCCACAGTTGTGTGTGTGTGTGTGTGTGTGTGTGTGTGTGTGTGTGTGTGTGTTTTATAATGGGCAGTAAGCCTGCCTGAGGTTGCTCCAAACAGACATTCATTCAAGACAGTTCACTACACCAGCATCCTTGAAAGGACAGTGCGGAACTAAGGCAGTCGGCGGCTAGCTCACGAGGTGTGTAGGAAGGTGAGAGATCTTTGGAGAATCACCTAAGAGTCGACGGTTTCTTCCCCTGAATCCTTGATATTGAGATTTTTAAGGTCATGCTGCACTGGGGGTCATTTTGTCTCTTTCCCTTTTGTCTATGTTGTTTTTCTCTAAGGAGGTTATGCCCAAGGAATCCCAGAGGTAAGTGGCCCTCTAGTTTTGAGGCAAATGTGCACAAGAAGGCAGGACTGGCAGGGAGAAGGGGCTGGGGGTGTGGTTAGGATGCTTGGGGAGGGGGAGATGGCCCATGTACTTGTCTGCCACTGCTGCATGAGCTTGTAAGTTTAGGACACGGGAAAGCGCAGATGAGGGTGCTGGTTGTAATACTGTCTTCCTTGAAAATAAAACATCTTTGTGAATGATGAGAGAGCAGTTATTATTTTACAGACACAGGCTGCTGTTTTTCTACGACCATGATGCCACAGGGATAAAAAAAATAGAGTCTGAGAAAGATTTTCTGGGCCAAGGTGTGTTGGTAAACCAGCTTTGGGGGAGGAGGGTAGGAATCAAACCTTGATTTGTAGTGTTTGCTGGTTTCTAGGATGTAAATACTCTCATGATGGCCACTTTCAGGCCATCAACACGAACCCTCTGAACTTGGAGTTGGGTGGAGACAGCACAGTCTTGAACAAATACTGGCTGGCTCAGGCCTTTGGGCCATTTGGGACTGAAGCAGCGGGGAGCTCTGGTTTGAAGTTCCATGATTAAAGCAGTGCCAACAGTGACGGCTGGCACTGATCGTGTGCTCACTCTGTGGGCGATACTGTTCTAAGGACTGTAATCTTTTTTTTTTTTTATAAATTTAGATACAATATTTTATTTAAAAATATTTAGATTAATAGCATTTTGTTACATCAAACGAGGAGTATAGAAGTCTGAATAAGTTCTGGCATAAAAACAATAAGACTCACTATAACTTTGGGAGTTGGTGTTGCGCCCAGCCCAGCGGCAGTCTTTAGTTTGGGATTGCCACCTCATATCCCGATGGGTGGTGAGTTGGTTTTGTCTGTGTGAACATATACACACACCAGCAGGTCACAAGGACCGTATTCTTTATGATCCCTCATTTCCTGGATAAGACAACTGAGACACCGAAGGGTGGATTAACTCTCCAAACTTGTACCCAGTGAACCGAGCCAGCCAAGATTCCATCCCAGGCAATCTCGCCCGAGGGAGCTGTTTGACCTCTCCGGGGCCTATAACTTGTCTTCACGGTATTTGTTCATTAAGGCTTCTTAGCCTAAACTCATGCTGAGTGTCTGGAGTGGCTTATCGCTGTCTCTGTTGGTGTCTGTATTGGTTTCCTATTGCTTCTGTAACAACCAAACTTAGTGGCTTAAAACAACACAAAATTATCCTAGAATTCTGGAGAAAGTGGCCTTAATCAAGGCTAAAATCAAGGGGTCACAGAGCTGGGTTCCTTCTGGAGGCCCTAGGAGAGAATCCATTTGTTCTTTCCCCTTTTCAGCCGCCCACGTTTGTTAGTTTGTGGTTCCAACACTGACTTCTGTCCCCATACCTCCTCCCTAGCCCTCCTGCTTCTTTCATATCAGGGCCCATGATGACACTGTGCACTCTCATGTAATTTGGATAATCCCCATTTTATGACCCTTAATCATACCTGCAAAGCCTCTTTTACCTTGTAGGATAAGCTATTCGCAGATTCTGGGGATTAGGACATGGACATTTTGGGGTTGGGGACACTATGCAGCCTACTCAAGTGTCCAACAAACATTATGGGTGGAAATGAAAGAATATGCTGAGGACATCAGGTGCATTTTCTTCAAGCATTGCTAAAAATGGGGTTTGCATTTTCCCTGGATTGAAAACAGAGGTGCTTCATACATAAAAGTGATTCGGACCTTGGAGTCCAGGTGTAAAAAAAATCAAAGTAGGTCAGACAGACTGTGAGGGAGAAAAGCCAGAGGGACAAGGTCCCGGGTATGTGACAAAGTCCAGGTATGCGACAGCTCCAGGTGTGCAACGCTTGAAGCGCTGGTTATGTGGATGCCCCCAGGTGTGTGAGGCACTCCAACCACCTGAGTACACACACATCCCTCTGACTGATCCAAGATCTCAGGGACAGACAGTGGTGAGCCCTGCCTTGCCCATGCGACCTGGCCCACAGCAGGCCCGTGATGGAGGGCAAATGAGGGAATGCACCCAGTTTGGAGACTTTAGGAAGCAGACCCCGTAACAGACAGAATGGATCAAAAGTTGATACCTGGGGGATGTTTGGCAGCCACTCTCTCCTGTAGGACAGCCTTCAAAGTGGGCTGCAGAGATCATTTGCATGATGCCAATGAGCTTCATCTGAAGCTTGGATTGTTGTCATGGAAAGCCCCTTGGCAGATTTTGAAAAAAAAAAAATGTATTTACCTAGGTAACATACTCACTAAAGGAAAATCTTGACTGGAAATGTCCATTTCTGTTACCCATCCTTGGCTGATTTCTTATGCTGAACATTGCTTTCCTAAGAATTCAGTCTGTGCTTGTTTGGCTTTTAAAAATGCCCAGGAGGGATGCCTGTTTTTGTCCAGATTAGTTTCTGTCTCACTGAATGTTCACAAAAAGGCCTCCGCTTGCATTACACAGTTGGCAAGGAAAATCAACCTTTGTGTCTCTTAGTTCTGTGGTGACAGAACTTGACGTGTTCAGAGAGCCCAGGCAGCAGCTCTCTGCCCAGCAGGTCAGCTGGAGGCGTTCTTTTCTCAAAGCCCTAAAACTTAAATCCCCATTTTATTAAGTAGGAGGGAATGTCCAAGAGCCCCAAGTGGGTGACGAGAAGCATCTTCAGGACTAGAGATGAGGTCTTCTGATTGCTAAATAGCAGGGGAGAAAGGGGGAGGTGCATATGCGATCACCATGCACCCCCCCAGACAGGGAATGGCCCCTAGCCCGCTCAGAGGCACACAGTAAGCCACCGGCAGTATTGCTATTGGGGTCAAGAGCCCAGACTCAAGTTCTAACTCAGGCTCCACCACTTAATTGCTCAATGACCTTAAGCAAATTTAGTTTCCTCATAGTTAAAATAACAACAGCATTTACTTAAGAGGATTGTGGGAGGGCTGATCAAATTAATCCCAGTAAAGAGCTTAGAGTTTTTAATTGCTCAGTAAGAGTGATAGGCTTTAAGTCTTAATTGAGTTTTCCATTGGAAATTACAAATTACAAATGGTCTAAAAGTAAATAGAAAAAAACAACAATTTGAAAAGAGCACTTATGCAATAGAAGAAACCATAAAGTAAAATATTGGTCGACTGAAACATATTGAAAGTGGAAATTACTCTAGGTGCAAAAATATTATAGAGGAAAAGGTAAACGATAAATTGGAAAAAGACTAATGTATTTGATAGACAAAGAATTCATATCCTTTTATATATTAAAAAGTCTAACAAATCTGTAAGAAAACATTGAATACATACATCAAGAGAAAATATATACATCAAGTAATAAATATAAAGGAAGTTGTTTTTTCAGTTATGAAAATTGCAAAGAAATCATAATGAAATTTATAATACTCAGTGTTGGTTAGCATGCAAGGTAACATGTTGATATGGGTATTGGTTTAATTTTTTTGGAGGGCAATTTGAAAATATGTGCTACGTCTTAAAAATGTCGGTGAAATGGATCTTAAAAATGTCCACCTTAAATAATAAATAAATGTTACAATAATCAGCAAGGGGAAAAAAAAGACAAAAAAAAGTCCACCAGATCATTCCACATGTAGAAATTAATAAGACATGCCCGAAATAATTCAACGCAGCGTTATTTTTAAAAAGCGTCAAACCGACAACCCAAATTCTCAACAAAAGAGTAGTATTTAAAATATCTAGTTTTCTAACGAGATGTCTTCAAAGAATATTTGATGACCTTGAATCTCAGGCAAAAAGCTAAGGGGACAAAATGAGAACACAAAGACATTTCTGGTTCAACAATCCCAAATTCGGAAAAATACGTGTGAAGGTAGATCCACATTAAAAAGTGTGGAAGGGAAAAAAACGTTAAAGAAAATAAAAGTCTGTAAGGAAAAAAAAATTACGATGTTAGTGATGCTCTCGGGATGAGAATTCGCATTATTTTTATTCCCAGTAATGTTCCGTATTTTTCCAATTTTCTATCATTTCCTTGATAGGAAAACAAGTTGTATTGGAGAGATCAATTGATCGACTGAGTGCGTGATCCACAGCGTTGGATGTCTCGGCGAACCCCCGGAGTCGAGTCCCCGCGCCGCCACAGGCATCCTGGGTCTTCTCGGGTCGTCCAGCCAGACACCTTCAAAACAAAATAACACCCCGGGTCGTCTGCAGGGTTCCCGATGACCTCAGGCAGGGCCAGGTCGCACTCAAGGACCGGGCCGTAGACTTCCAGGCCCGCGGGGCCCGCCGGGCGCGCGCAGCCGCATTCAGCGGTTCCCTCTGCAAGGCGGGTTCGAGCCCGAGCGCCCCCATCCCGGTAAACCGGGGCAGCGGCGCTCTTCCTATCACCGCGGGGGGCTTCTGACCCACGGCGGAAGAGGACTGACCGCCTGCTGCCTTCGATGCGCTTTTGTGTCACCCGATGGCTAACCTCCGGCTTCGGCACGCCCCCGCCCCCGCCCCCGCCCTCGCCCTCCCAACTGCCTCTTTTCCAAGTGTTTCCCTCAATGGACCCCATTTACAGAGACTCCTCGTGTGCGTCATTAACCGGGCGCTTTGCAATTTACAAACCACGTTACACAACTCCGGGTTCCAAACACAGCTTAAAAGATGACATTTCGGGCACCACAGCGTTAAAATTCGAGATATTTAACTTCTACATTTTAGTTCTATAGTTTTTTCCAAGGAGGCCCAGGGACACCCAACCCAGACTGGGCAAAAATGTACGTGTCGAGCCAGCCAGGAGTCGAACCTAGAATCTTCTGATCCGTAGTCAGACGCGTTATCCATTGCGCCACTGGCCCCGTACTGCCAGCTCCTCCGCTGCAATGCAGATTACACTTTACGTGGGTTCAACGGGCTCTTCACCACCGCTGCATTTCCGCCGCGGCCCCGCCGCACAGAGAGCTCTTCATGCTCCTCCTTTCCCCGACCAGCACGCTCTGCCGATGCGCGGTGGTGACGTCACGGCGTCGGGGAGCGTCGCTTGCGTGCTCTGGCGCGCGCACTAAGTTTGTCCTCGGCCGCCTCCCGTTCGCTCGCAGGACTGGCGGGGCGCGGGAGAGGGGTGGGACCAGGCTGGACGCTGCTGCGGCCGCGGTGCCAGGGTGACCGGTAGAGCCGTAGCCGAGGTGGCGGCGCGGGGCGGAGCAGACCGAAAGAGGAGGAAGGTGGTGGTGGTGCAGGATGGCGGCCACGACCTACGAGCGCCTGAAGCTGTGAGTCCGGCGGGTCGGAGCCCATTGAGCGAAAGGGCCTCAGGGGCCGCGGGCGGGGCGGCAGGTGCGGGGCACTGGCCCCGGGGAGGGTTTCTGAGTCCCTTGGGCGGCGGGCCGGGTGTAGAAGCCCGGTGTTCCTCGCTTTCCTCGCCGGGCGCGGCCTCCCCAAGGCCCCGCCCGAGTCGCCGCAGGCCCGAGGGCGATAGTCTCGCCAGCTTTTCTCCGTCCCTCTCGGCCTCAGCGCCCACGGTGGAGGAGCGAAGCTGCAGACTGGCCTCCCGCAAGCCGGGCGTTTTGATGCAGCCCTTCACGTTCCTCCCCACTGCTTTTTTTTTTTTTTTTTGGAGAGGTGGCGGCCAAGTTTGTCCTTATTGCTTAACAGAGAAAGACTTTTCTTATTTCATGGACCCATAGCACCTTGGCAGTTCACACGTACTGCCATGGGTTCGTTTATTAAATAAGAAAAATCGGCAAACCTTTATCTAGGCATCGAAACCTGCTTGACCAGTCTTTAGGATGCAGAAAAAAACGTCAAGTACAGTCAGTACTCTTAATGTCCTGAAAGATTACTTGGTTTTAAATATTATACAGCTGAAGGGTAAAGTACGTTCTTAGATCTAGATTGACAGCCAGAGGCTAATTTCAAGAATTTTGACTTTTCTGTAAAGCCAGGTACTTGAGGCTTTGAGGAATAGGCTCTGGTTTGTTAAAGTTGTAAATTAGGTATTTGTAAGGTTTTTGGCTCGTCCTGGATAAATAAAAATACGTGTATTTTCCTTAGCATTACCATCTCGCCCCAACACTTTTTTTCGTTTGTGAATGACTTTGTTCTATTTACTTTGTGTGTAATGCTTTACGTCTAGACTTTGAAAATTCAGTGGCTGCAGTCTGCAAGAATGTCTGACTGCAGAAGCAAATATAATCTTTGAGAAGCTCATCCATCCCTAAATAAGTTAAAATATCTTGGTTCTTAGATATAGGTATTTCCTTTGCACGGTTATGAAGACATCAGAATGTGGTTTGGGCACTTCCTATGTTCCCCAGAACCTCCAGCTCACTTAACTTTCTGGAAGGTTCAATTTTAAGTTAAGGATGCAAAACTGGGAGTGAAGTCATCTACTCAATATCAGATATTTTGTAGAAAAGATGAAGATTACTTTTATCTCAGCCCACTCCCTTTGCCATTCTGTTTACTGTACTACTGTACAGTAAACTACCTTACAAATTTAAATTCTCTTTGTAAACCCCAGCCGCACACTTCCCTCCAGATTTTCCTGGCCAAGTTTCCTTATTCTCCTCCAAGTCCCCTTTGCAAGACGATCACCTTGTTGGTGAATGAATCCAGCAAAGTTTTTTTGACCAGGATACTGGCTAGGCCAGTGTCACGTGTGCTCTGCTGGCTAATTGGGTTATTGCTGTCTATCTGATAGTTACAAAAGGGTTTAATCTGATCCTACACCAGGTCTCAAATGTGTTTAAGCAATAGGAGCCTTGGCTCGATACAACTGAGCGTTAAGTTACGGAATGCAACTGAATTTTCCTGTGGTAAAGACTGAATGGGATGGAGAACTTGAGAATTATGATGATTGTTTATGAACTGCCAAGGAGGCACTAAATTCACCAGTCCAGACCTAAAAAAAAAGAAAAAAAAAGCAAAAAAAAAGCTCTACATCCATAAGAGTAAGGAAATTTGGCCCTTAAGTGGTGAGGCTGATGCTTTTGTATTGATTTTTTTAAGTAGTGGAAACTATAAATTTGGGCAAAAAGGAAATCTGGGGTTATGTGAAAGTCATCCTCTAAATTGTCAGTCCTTAACTTTTTTTTGAGTGCTTCTGTAAATGGGAAGATATAACGTTTTGCAACTTTGTTTTTCTTTACCAAGGAGTTCCTGATTCGGAGTCACTGCTCTTATTCCATCTTTTTGGCTCTTTTTGCTGTGGGGCATGCCATTCCAGGTTTTTAAATGTGGCCCTGACCTTAGGAATATTCTTTTTAGGTGCATTTGGAGGTGGAAGTGGTTTCTGACCATATAAGAATTAGTCGGACGTAATAGCCATTTTAGAAAAACGTGTCTCGAGATATGTTTTAAGATCCATTCAAGAAACCGTTTGATAATATTTTATTACAAAAATATTGTCACTGGGTTTATTTAAATGTTAAAGTGCTTGAGATTTTAAATAATTTTTTTTTCTACATTCTGTCGTACATTCTCTAGTCCATCTCTGCCCTGCTATGAAGTTCACCTTCCTAATTGCCCTGGTTTCATCCTTACTCCACTGCTTGCAATCTCCTGTTCCACTTTATGGATCTGTAGGATTAAGTCCACATTTTTTAGCCATCTGTATTTTAGCCTCTTCACAATATGTTCCCTAACTTTATTTTCCATAACTGCCCAATGCTCCCCACTCCCTCATTCTCCAGACTTGGAGACTCTCTTAGCTTCAGGCTCGGGCTTATTTTGATCCTTCTACCCAGAATGCCTTCTTCCTCTCTCCCCTCTTTCCCTGCTGATCACATCATGGTAGAGCTGAGAGATTTCGGGCTGTTTTAGTCAGAACAGACTTAGATTCATATCCAGACCTTGCTACTTGCTTTGCATAGCATGTTACTTAATCTTTCTGAATTGGTTTTTCGTCTGTAAAATGAGAACATTACCATTTCACTGTCATAAGAATTGAGAGAGTGTAGATGAAATATCCAGTGTATTTAACAGATACTCACTTTCTCCCGGAAGCCTTTTTTCCCCATATCTTTCCAAACATCACTGAGCTACCATACCAGTCTACTGTCGCAGGGACTACACGCAGAACGTCCATCGGTTTGCACAGTCTTTCTTTCTCTTCGGGTTGATTAACAGTGTATTTACTGTCACATAGTCAAAAGGACTGAGAGAATAGAATGATCAATCCGTAGCACAGTTTGAACCACTCACTTTGCCATTTAGAAATGATGAAATCATTATGTATACTTTGTTTACATAGTATGGCTGTGAATATGTGGGACACATTAGAAACACCTTAACGCTGGTTTCTCTCCAGTCCTCAGTGCCCAGCATAACACCTCGTGCAGAGCGGATCCTCAGTGAATCACTGAGTAAATGAGAGGAACTTCCCTGCATAGAGCACCCACAGCGCTTCAGAAGTCGAACACAATCCGAAGTAATTTGGAATGTGTTCTTTCGAAGTAGCAGCAGCTTACGTCATTTCGTATATATTCATGTATTTCCAGTGCCTCTGGGAGGTCACTGGTTGATATATATATACCCTGTCACTGCTGAAGACAGGGAAATAATTGCCCTTGGCCCCACAGTCAGGTCACACAGCCCAGCCGGGCACACTGGCCTTGGTACACAGCAGGCCTGGAGTCCGGTGATCTTTCCATTACACTGCATTATTCAGGCTCCCTTTTCTTCTCCGATCAGATTGCTCTCGCTTTAGTCCTCAGACATGTTTCATGTAGAATGAGTCACTTATAAATGAAAATAGTTGTCATGCCCATATGGATTTTTAATGCAGAAAACAATATTGATTTGTTCAGAAGGTGAAATTCATACTTTTAAACATCCAGGCAGTTCTAAATATCCTATTTTGCAGCTCTTTTTTCTTTTTAAATCATTTGTAGAATCACGAATGTCAGACAGTGATAAATTTGAAATTACAATAGAAATTTGTTATTGGAAACATTTAAAGCATAGGTTTTTTTTTTTTTTTTTTAAAGGTCAACTGAAATCGATAGAAGGCAGGAAATCCTTTAGAAAGCGAACCAGGCTGCATCTCGCCTCTTCAGTTAGAAAGTCACCTTTCTTCTTAAAAGTCTGTCGTCCTGTGAGGTCAGTCAGGGCAGATGTGGTGCAACGCTGAGAACTGAGAACAGATGTAAACTAACCCGGCTGATGGAGACATACGTGGTCTGTTCGTGCAGCGAATTCTCAGATTATTCGCACATCTCTGCAAGGAGGAATGGAGGCAAGCTCAGATTTTCCTCATAGATTTAGGCGCAGACGACACGGAGTTTGTGTCTAGGGCATTGGATGGGTGGGGGTTCAGGCTAGAAAGTCTCGGTTGGTGGTGGTGTGCCTCCGACCACTTGCTGTGCTTGTATTAAATGCATGCTCCAGAACCCTGCAGGAGGCCGACTGCGGTCTGTCTCTGAAGGTGGTGCCTGGGGCCTGGGACCTGCACGGTCATCCGGCCGACCTGGTAGTTCTGTGCACTCTGGCGGGCCCTTCAGGGCGGCTGAAGCTGGGCGAGAGCATGCGGTAGGAGAGCGCTCTGCGGGACCCGGGCTCTGAACCTTGCTGCGAGTTAAAGCTTCGTGGTAGATGGCATTTAGACTTGGTCCTGTGGAGACTGGGTTTTGGAGATGATGGGTTTTAGGATGTACTGAGAAGAGGAAGTGGGTGGGGCCTCAGGGTTTTGAGGGAAAAGATGGAATTATAATGAATTGGCTTTCTAGAACCATCAGCTGGGGTTCGGGATTGGATTGGGCTCTTGGGTTGTCTGCAAGGAACCTGGGCTATGGGAGAGGTGCCCAGGCAGTCAGTCACTATGTGAGGGAGGGCAAATGAGGGGTGGTTGGAGCACCTTCTGAGAATGGGTGTAGTAGGACCAGAAGACTCTTTACTATTTGAATTTTTACTTTTTGCTAGTCAGTCTATTAAAATGTTTTGCCTGTATATTTTCATCCAGAGATATGGTATATATGATCGTTAAGACATTGATTAAATTCTTAAGATTTTTGAAGAAATATTTTCTTGCTACAGTTTTGCGACATGACAGTCACCATTCTTCTATGCAAATAGTAATTTTATTATTGTTGTTAGTTTAAATTGTAAAATATACAAAACATAAAATTTACCATTTTAATCATTTTTAAGTGTGCAGCTCAGTGGCGTCAAGCACATTCACACTGTTGTGCGACCATCACCACCATCCATCTCCAGAACTCTTCATCTTGCAAAATCAAAATCCTGTCCCCATTAAGCAACTCCCCGTCCCCCCTACTGCCAGCCCCTGGTAACCACCATTTTACTTTCTGTCCCTAGAATTTGATTACTCTTTAAGTATGTCATATATGTGGAATCATACAGCATTTGTCCTTTTGTGACTGGCTTATTTCACTTAGCACAGTGCACTCAGAGTTCATCTGTGTGATGTGTCAGGATTTCCTTTTTAAGGCTGAGTAGTGTTTTATATGTGCACTGCATTTTGTTTATCCATTCTGTCAGTGGACACAGGTTGCTTCTGTCTTTTTTGCCATCGTGACTAATACTGCTGTGAACATGGGTGTGTAAATATCCCTGAGACTTTGCTTTCAGTTATTTTGACTGTATACACAGAAGTAGAATGTCTGGATCACGTGGGAATTCTGTTTTTAATTAATCCTGTAGCACCCGCGTCACTTTATTGTTTCACCAGCAGTGCACAGGAGTTCCAGTTTCTCCACAGCCTCGTCAACGTTTGTTCTGTTTTGTTTTCGATAAAAGGCGTTCTGATGGGTACGAGGTCAGCAAATAGTAATATTTTTGAAGTAGGTTGTTCTACTCATTGTGATTTGACAGAATTTTAAAGAGGTTCATTGTTGCCTGAAATATATAAATATTACACGGGGGAAAAAAAAGGTATGTTTTCAGACACTAGAAAATCACATTGCAAACAATGAAAGAAAAAAAATCTGATGTTTATATTATAATTACATATATTGCCTTTCTTAAAATTTAACAAGGATAATTTTTTAAACGTACTTAAAATTTATCGAATGGCCATAAGATTAAGAGCATTTATATTAAATAATGAGAATTGCCTTTATTAAATTTAACTTTCAGTTTCCTGGGATTTCTTTTTTCTTTTGTCCCATACTTGGGCAGTAATCCATAAAAACACAATAGTCAACTGAACATAAATTGTCGATAGGAAGTAATTGTTATCTAAATATTATGTTATTTTGAAATATCTTCCAAAATATGTGTCATCTTAACGGAACTTCGAACTCTGGGTTCACATTGAATCTTCTGTCTTGAAAGAAACAAGCTAGTATTCTGTTTAGTTCGAGTTCATACCTGCTGGAGTCCGATAACCTCACCAGACAGTTTATATGGAACGAGAATTTTTTTCGTTGCACAGTGTCACCATGAACTTTAGACATTCAGTGTCAACAGCAGGATAATTTCATAAAATGAGTAATGTGAGAGAGTTTTAGGAAAATGAGAGACATCACAGCAATTGAGGGCCATTCTTTTTGCAGCAGGGAGAGGATTTTCTCCTAGATTTGGGGTTATTGAGTCTTTAGTCTTGGTTTCTATGTATTTATTATGTTGAGAACTCAGTAGAGCCTGTCGGCTAGTTAATTTTCGAAAACTCCAGGCAGAACTTGGCTTCAGTGACAGTTCTTAGACTTTCTAATCAGCGAGTACTCCCTCTTTTTTTCTTATTAGTTACACGATGACATCAAATCCAGTTAAAGTTTGACCTGTCAAGATCTTAGGAGCAAAGAAAACAATGTTTAAAGTTCTGTTTACTCTGTCCCTGAGCCAAAGAAAATGTTAAAGAAGAGCCATATGTAAAAATCAACTTAATGTGTTTGCTGACTAATTATGTTATATTCTTTAAGAAAATTGAGCTTCTGCTATCTTGCGTGAGAAATACCAAGGAGGGGAGTAGATAAGCTCAGAGTCCTTGTCTGCAGAGGCTTGGTAGCCTGTTTGGGAAGAATTAAAAACAAACCTAACAAAAATGAAGCCATACGCACCAGCAAAAATGATACCGCTGGCCGTTTACTCAAGTGTTTCTGAGGGCAAGTGCCAGAGAGTTAAAGTTAATTTGTCTGGCTTTTGAAATGAAACCTGGGGAGCATAAAACTTACAGAATAAAGTTTGCTAAATGAAACAGGTGGACTTCAGATCAGTATGAAGGCCAGTTAAAGAGAGGTGGGACATGGAGGGAGGGAACGGAGAAGGGGAAGAGGGCAGAGGGATGCATGGGGAGGTGACTGGGTCGGGATGACGCCCGCTGTTAGAGTGAGTGGGATTCTGATTTATCTCTTTTCATTGCTCTGGGCTGGAACTGTCTGTGTTGACCCACAGTGACTCATATTTTTGCTTTTCATATTTTAACACATTTTTAAACTTAATTTTCATTTTAATCTAATACACGTATATAGTTTTAAAGTAAATAGTACATAAAAATAATTAAAGAGAGCATCCTAGCTTCCTTCTGCACAGCCAGTCACACTGCCCCGGGGACGTCCGCTTTTGACCTCTTATGCGAGGTCTTCTGTTTACTCCACATTCCTAAACAGTGTGTTTATGCTGCTGTTTCCTGAGTTTTTTTTATATTAGTCTTCTGACGACTTCCTACTTCAGAAGATGAGAAATCAGCTTTTATACTTTTTTTCCTCTCCTCTGACTATAGTTACAGTAAGATGGTCCGTGTTCATATCGTTATGGTTAGTACACATTGTTCAGATGAAGTCAGGAGTACATTATAATTACATTTCCTCTTAAAAAACATTCTGTTTTTCCTAGAATTAAAAAGTGCCCGTTTTCTTTTTATTTGCTTGACTTTTTTTTTTTAACATACCTATCGCTAATTAATCTTCAGTATCTATGGCAGCAAACAAACCTGCTTTCGCACATGTCAAATAACTGTCCGTTCATTTTCTTCTCTGGGACTCACCTCCGGGAACCTCTGTCTCCTGCTTTGGTTTGCCCCCGCCGTTCCTCAGGCCTTTTGTGCAGCTGTCATCCTGGAACCCATTTTCACCATCATTGTTGGGATTCCAGTCTCTCTCCTGTTTTGTATTCCAAGTCTGATTCTGGATTTACTCCATGTTTGTGAAACAGATTTTTCCTTCCTTCTAAGAAAGAGTGAAAGAGAGAGATCTTTTCATAGGTGACACATGTGAAAATGTTTTCATTCTGTCCTTGCACTTGTTTGATAGTGTGGCTACATACAGAATTTTCAGTTGGAAATTATTATCGTTCAGAATTTTAAAGATCTTGCTGTCAAACAGTCCATTGTGTAACTATTGATCAATCCAGTAGTGTAGCTGGTGAATATTTCAATGCTTCTGTCTCTTGATTTTTTTTTTTTCTGGAACTTTTAGGATTGTCTCTGTGTGGTGTTTTGAAGTTTTATGTTTTGCTGTGTGTGAGTGTGAGTGTGTGTGTGTGTGTGTGTGAGTGTGTGTGTGTGCGTGCAGGTGCGCGCACGCAGGAACATGTGTGCTAATTTGGTGGGCCTTTTCCATCTGGCAACTTGTCCTTTGGTTTGAGGGACGTTTTGTTTTGTTTGCACTGTTTCTTTGATGATTTCTTTCCTTTTTTTTTGCTTCTGTGCTCTTCTGGAATTTCTGTTAAATGGATGATGAACATCCTGGATCTTTCCCTCTTTCTCTCCTCTTTTTCTCTCTCTCTCTCTCCTCCTCTTCCCCTCCCCGATGCTTTCCTGCTTTTCAGGTCTTAGTGTTTCATTCTGTTCTCAAGGAGAGTTCTTCCATTTTATCTTTCAGTCTTCTTGTTAAATATTTATATCATTTCTGCTGTCAGCCAAGAACATCTTGATTTTGAGTCTTTTTTTGTAGCACCCTGTTCATGTGTCATAAAAGCTGTGTCTTTTCTCTGAGGCTATCAATTATAAATTTGTTTTGAGGTTTTATTATGTTCTCTGCAGTTCATTTACCCAAAGCTGTTTTTCTGTTCGTTTTGGTCTCTCTCTTCTGTGATGGAAGCTTTTCTTAAATACCTGGTGATCCTTGGTTGTCATTTCACGTTTAAGAATGAAGCACTAAGTATTTGATCGGAAGGTGTGTTCGTGGGTTAGGACTTGTCAAGTAGTGGCCTGAACTGTAGAGTGTTTGGGCAGCAACTCACCTCTTCAAG